>VWZP01001455.1:326804-362064 GCA_013396995.1 Dicaeum eximium | reverse complement strand
GTACAGCCATTCCCAGTGCAGCCGTTCCCAGTACAGCTCTGTTCCCCAGCTGTCCTTTCCCAGGAGCAGGCAGGGACCATTCCCTGGGGCTCCAGGCAGCCCCTGGCTGTCCCTGTGGAAGGGATTTGCTGCCAAGGACAGAGGAGTGGGGCTGTGGAGCCCCGGGCAGAGAGGCTGGGGTCCCGCTCTGTTGGATTTAATCCTTTTTTCACCCAGAGATGGGGCAGCTGAGAGGTGTTTTAAAACCCTTCTATTTAATTTTCAGTCTCATATGAAGGGCAAGACAATACAGATGTTATCATCTCCGCCATCACAGTCAGAAGCCAACTATCTCAAGCCCTAGGAACTCTCCACAGATCCATTTCCCACGCCAGTCCAGCCCTGGAGTCCCTCATCCGACACACAGATCAGGGCAGTGGATCATCTGCAAGGGGATCCTCAGGTTTCTCCCCCTTCCCCTTGTGCCCTTGGCTGCTCTGTCCCTGCTGCAGTTCATGGAAGTGGGGGTGCCTCAGTTTGGGAAAGGCTGGGAAATGGCTGGAGTGATCTCAGGAATGGGCAGATGTTCTCTGTTGGATCCTCAGGCCTCCCTGGCTCTGCAATCACCCAAAACTTCACAGGGAACAGCACTTTCCTCCTCCCTCACCCTCCTCAGGATTGTTTTGGATTAAAATTGGCCTAAATTTAATCATAAAGCACTCGGAGTGTGGGTTCACATTGAGGTGTAATTCCAGCCCAGATTATGTTCAGTTCAGAGCAGAGGCTGATATTGCATCGTGACATTCAACTCCATCCAGGCTGCGTTTGTATTCCAAAGCCATCCATTGCAAAGACTGCTCTTCATAAGCACAAAGAGCTCCAAAGCATAAATATTTATTCCTTAAAGGTTAAGATTGCCTTAAATCATTCCAGCTTATTTGGTGAGCAGCACTTATAATTAAAATAAGCAGTTGAACTCGATCTGCATGTATGAAATGCATATATATGTGTATATAAATATATATTTATATATACTTGACTCTGGTGCGGATGGAAGCCGTGGGATAATTGCTTCCATCACATCAAAAGATGCACTGATATTGTTCCTGGATTGGGTAATAAATCAACATAAAGAAGCAGCTGGAATTATATAATGGCAAGTCACGTTTGAGCAGGCGGCAGAAGCCGAGGTGGGGAATGAGCAGAGCTCGTCTCGAGTGCTGGGTGGAATTGCAGGGGATAATTATGCAAGTTATGGAAATAATTCCAGTTTTGAGTGTAGGGAATTCATAGAACCCAAGGACGGGGCTGGAGCAGCCTGGGACAGGGGAAGGTGTCCCTGCCATGGCAGGGGGGCACTGGGTGGGCTTTGGGGTCCCTTCCAGCCCAAACCAGGCTGGGATTCCACATTCTGTGCTGGAATATTGTGCTGTGGCACCTGGAATTGTAGGGACACGGATCCATGAGAGCGTTCAGAGCGTGTAAGTGGGATTTATAAGAGGCTGAAGGTTTCAGAAACGATCCATGTTGTTGCAGAATGTGCAGAAGTTGGGATGGGAGCTGTTCGATAGCCCATGGTGAAAGGAGGGGGCAGGAAATCCAGCCCCCTGGGCTGTGCTGGGAACTGTGTTGGGAACTGTGCTGGGAACTGTGCTGGGAACTGTGTTGGGAACAGTGTAATTCCCAGTCTGCCCTAAAGCAGGGATGTGATGTACAGGGATGCAGGGATGGCAGTGGTGCCTGGGAAATGGGACATGGGGACAGCTGGGTTTACCCTGGCAGCAGATGGGGTTGGGTGGCTCTCGTGTGGCTCAGCTTCTGAAAAACTTCCCAGTTAATTGGAAATGAACGCTCCAGGTTGGACCTCAGATTTGGCAGCAGCCAGGGATTCTGCAGGATGGGGAGCCTGGTTTAACTGGCCTGGCTCTAGCAGCAGCCCTGGGTTACTGACTGCTCATGAATAATGCACATGAGCAAGTCAGAGAGTTTCTGCTTTGGGCCTCGTCCGAGCAGGTGGGAATCCCTGATAGAGCTGCACTTTTAAAGTATTGGCAAAATAATTTCCTGTGGATAGAGTGGGACACAAAGAAGTTGTGATGAGTAACGGTGGAAACCAGAGGAGTGTTATTTAAAATGAGAACACTGATCTTGCTGTGACCTGCTGGGAGGGCATTGATCTATCCCGGCAAATTCTTACTTGGAAGGCCACATTTTGATTAATTTTAAATTTCTGGCGCTGTTTATTGGCTGAAAATCCGTGGGCATGGTGGCCAGGAATTGAGCTGAGCACAAACCTTGTTTTAACCCCGCGGTGGGGGCAGGAGATGCGCTCAGCAGATGAAATCACTGAGGTTGGAGAAGCTCCCTGAGATTCCCAAGAGCAGCTGTGTGTGCAGGGCCGTGCCCACCACGGCCTGGAGTGCCAAAGGCTGGGGAAAAAGGCTCAGGGTTCCGAAGGGAATTTGTATTTTCCAGGGAGAAATTCCACTCTTGCCTCCCGGTCTGCTCGCAGGTTCTGCCTCCAGGCTGGAGCCTGCCGTGGGCCCCTTGGTGCCAGCGCAGGTCACCCGTGTCACCGCCGTGGCCGCGCCCGCCGTCACCCTCATGGCCACCAAGCTGATGGAGCCGGCCCGAGCAGGTGGGTGCTGGCCCCGTGGGTACTGCATGGCTGGGAAGGTTTCTGTCATATATTCCATTATATTCCTCACACGGGGCACCACTGTGTCGAGTGTTATCTTCTTTCTCTTAGGGTTGGGATTAAATGTCGGAGATGGTATTTCTTGTTCAGACTCAGGTGTTTATTAATTCTTATTTACATCACAGTCTCACAAACCCTGAGTTCTACAGTATTTATGCTAACAAACTAAACAATGGAGTTTTATTTTTCTTTTTATAAGGTGTTTTAAGGAAAAATTGTTTAATTAAGACACCTAAATTATTTTTACCTTTAACCTAATAACTAACTACCTGTGGTTTGCAATGTGGACTTTTTTATCTAATTGCCCAATACTACTTAAACTCGTGAAGAAGGTGGTGAAGAAGAAGGACTGGCTTCTGCTCTAAAACTTCAATCTTGCTTTATATATATATTATTATATTCTAAAACTTTAAATTGAAGTTTTTTACTATGTGATATTACACACTTCTGTTTAAACTATAAACCCACAATCCCAGTGCTGTCATTCCATTTTGGAGCCTTCTCCATGGCCTCAGGTCAGATGCAGTGTTCTCCTGGGGGTCAGTGCCTGGCAGCACAGAAAGTCTGAAATTCTCTGTGACCAGGGTTCCAACATCTCTCCTCACCTTGGAGGCACCATGGGGCCCTCAGGGCACCTTCCCAGCACTGTTCTGGGGAGAAAAAGGTGTTTATCAGGGATTCCTAGGGCTCAGTTCAGACCAAACCTACCTGAGCCTCCACCCCAGGGATTACACTGTGTTACCCAGGGCAGCTGTGCCTGCCCCAGCCCTGCAAGGGTCCAGGGCCAGCTTGGACGTGACCTGGAGCAGCCTGGGGCCCTGGAAGGGTGGGACTGGATGGGCTTGAAGGTCCCTCCCAGCCCAAACCAGGCTGTGCTTCCGTGATTTGCAGGGCAGGGGCAAACAGCACCTCTTGGGCAGTGTGCTGTGTGCCTGGGAAATCCAGCCGTGGGATGAGTTTGTCCTTGAGCTCCACACCAGCAAAGAATTTGTCTGTGCTGCTCTCCTGTTCCCATTACAAATCCCCTGAACAGTAACAGCGAGGCTGGGAGGGGTTGTTGCAGGAAGGAGAAAAGCTCAGCTCAAGGAGGTTTGTTGTGGGAGGGGAAGGGAGCACTTGGAGGGCACAGGAGGGCTCAGAGCAGCAAACAAACAGCTGAAGGGGAAAGCAGTGAGGGAAGGCAGGAGCTGGGGTGGAGCTGTGTCCTTGGAGGGACCAGAGCTGGGATCCCACCCTTGGATTGGGGCAGGGACCAGAGCTGGGATCCCACCCTTGGATTGGGGCAGGGACCAGAGCTGGGATCCCACACTTGGATTGGGGCAGGGACCAGAGCTGAGATCCCACACTTGGATTGGGGCAGGGACCAGAGCTGGGATCCCACACTTGGATTGAGTGAGAGCCAGCAGAGGAGGAGCTGGGGATCAGTCAGGGAAGGTTCAGGCTGATCTCAAACACCAGAGCAATGAGGTTGTGGGGAGAGACCGAGCTGGCCTGTGGAGATTCTGGGCGAGGATAAACACCACAGTGTGGGATGTGTGTACTTAATAAATCCAATTCTTGGGAGCACTTAGGAGTCAAAATGTTAAACTTTTTTGAGATTAATGGAGGTTAGGCCTCTGCATATTTTTACAAAACAAATTTTTACTGTGCCTTGTCCACAGCTCCTCATGGCATGAATCCATCTTCCGTCTTCCCCTCCCTCTCTAATTCTGCTTTTAACAAGATGTTTGTGATCACACCCAACATCCTCTGTGCTATACCCAAGGCAGTTCTGCTGCTTCACCTTTCCTTGCCATGCTGTGAATTATTCATGTCCCTGTGCTGCTTCTTTAATCAGGAGCCTTTATCTCCACCTCCTCTCATCCTCCAGCAGCCGAGCAGGAACTCACCAGAGCTGGTTGTGCTGCTGAGTTTGGGGTGGAAAAGGAGTAGAAATGTCTCATGCTGGCTTCACTGCCAGGCTGCAGCTCAGTTTGTGCCCCTGAGATGGGGGAAAAGGTTAATTACTGAGCAAAGGGTAACTCTGAGTTAGTGGTGTTGGTCCCTCCCAGCCGGGGCAGAGGAGGGGAGGTCTGCAGGGCTGGGGGTGCTGGCAGGGGTCCCCTTGGGAACAGGGGGGCCCTGGGGCTCCTTGGCACAGCCAGCCCCACCCCAGGCTCCTGCCCTGGCCTGCCCAGGGATCCCAGGAACAACCTGGGATTGTTTTCCTCCTCCCACTGCACTCAGGGCAAACACTCAGTGCTCAAGTGCAGGTGTAAAACTGAACGGCTCCTGCTGTGCACAGGAGCCTCCAGGGCTTCCTTTGCCATTTGATTTTATGGTTTGTTTGGTGGGTTTTATGCCCATCTTCTTTTCTACGTGCTGACTGCCCAGGATGCTGTGGTGTGCTCCACACGGGAATGCCCCAGGAGCTGCAGGGGCTCACCCAAGGGTGCAGCACCCAAGGGTGTCCCTGGGGCCTTGGCTTTGCTGGGAGGGACATCTCCCAGGAGGGAGAAGGAGAAGGGAATTTCACAGGAGGGAAAAGGAGAGGGAGATTTCACAGTAGCGAGAAGGAGAGGGAGATTTCACAGGGGGGAGGAGAGGGAGACTTCCCAGGAAGGAAAAGAAGGAAATTTCCCAGTAGTGAGAAGGAGAGGGAGATTTCCCAGGAGGGAAAAGGAGAGGGAGATTTTCCAGGAGGAAAAGGAGAGGGAGATTTCCCAGGAGGGAAAAGAAGGAAATTTCCCAGTAGTGAGAAGGAGAGGGAGATTTCCCAGGAGGGAAAAGGAGAGGGAGCTTTCCCAGGAGGGAAAAGGAGAGGGAGCTTTCCCAGGAGGAAAGCAGAGCCTCCCTGGGTGTTGCAGCCAGTGTCTCCCTCAGGAGCTGGGGAGGCTCAGGGCAGGGCAGGGTGGCTGTGTGCCCACAGCAGCACCTCCGTGCTCCAGCCCCAGCTCATCCTCACTGATGAGTGACCGAGGCAATTGCTCTGAGCTGGGCTTCCCTTTGCACAAAGCAGAGCTCCCACAGCGTGCTCCCGTTTCGGTTTCACCCTGCCAGCTCACATCTGGGTATTCCTGGCTGGCAGGGTGGGCAGGCCCTGGCACAGGGTGGAATTCCCAGAGCAGCTGTGGCTGCCCCTGGATCCCTGGCAGTGCCCAAGGCCAGGCTGGACACTGGGGCTGGGGACAGGGATAGTGGGAGGTGTCCCTGCCATGGCTGGGGTGGCACTGGGTGAGATTTAAGGTCCCTTCCAACCCAAACCATTCCATGATTTGTACCAAAGCTTCCAAAGGCAGGGAATGTTTCCTGTCTCAGGCCCACGTGCCTGTGCCCGTTCATGGATGAAACACATGGCTACTTCTCAAATCCACGGTGACTGTAGAAGTGACCACCTCTGGCCATTGCTTGTGCCCTGTCAGGTGCCCCTGGGGCACTGCTGGTCCCTGGCAGTGGCCCTGTGCCCCCCTCTGTGCCAGACCCTGCTGAGGGCTGTCCTCCCTCCCCAGCAGCCAGGCAGGAGCAGGGCACTGACCCCGGGGTCACCTTCCTGTGGCCAGAGCACCAAAGTGCCTGGGAAAGCTTTGATTCCCAATTACCAAATATCCAGGGAAGGAAGATGAATTTAGAGCCCCTTTTGATGTGTATCAGCAGCTCCTGGCTCCTTTAATGTGGAAATTAATGGCTCTGGTTGGTAAATCTTCTTTTTTTGCTCCCCATAAAGCCATCTTCTGAGCAAAATGCAACGGATTTAATGTTTTATCATTCTGAGATATTCTGAGGGAAGCAGAGTCAAATGGGGGCCTGTGGATATTCCCACTCTCTGGTAGCAGAGAGACACAGCTTCTCCCAGGCTCGGCCTGGGAAACTTAGAGAAAAGAATCAAAACAATTTTTATCTTATCCCCTGCACCTGGTGTTGTGAGGGATGTTTACAAGTAGGAGTATTGTTGCTGGAGTCCTGGCAGGGGTGAAATCAGGACTCTTTGACTCCAATATCAGAAGGCTTATATGATTTATTAAAATGACTCCATTGTTCAGAAGGAATTTGGGCTATTTCTGCCCAGGTACAGAGTTAACATCTTTTCCTCTTCATCTCAGAACCCAAAACTGCTAGAATGCCAGAAAATGCTAACAAAGTCAGAGAGATAACAATTGTCTGTATCACAGGTTGAGAGAGAGAAAGGCTCCCATCCCCACGTGGGAGACAGGGCAGCCAAACACCATCCTGCCCTTGAACACACACACAAGGATTTGTTCACAGAAAATCTGTGCTTAGAAGTGAGCTTTCCCATGGAAGGGAAAGCTCAGCAAGTTTGCATCCAAGAAACTTATAAAATGTCCAGTGACACAGGAGTTGTTCCCTTCCTGACCAACAGTGTGAGAGGAGACTCCTGAAGACCAAGCAGGTCTTAGGTTCACTATGCTCTCTACAAGAGTGTGGATTTCTATTAATAAATGCTGTTTTTACCTTCTAAATCATGGAGTCTATGTCATCTTCGTCTGTCCCTGTATCACTCATGTCACAGCGGCCTGTTCTGTACCTGGAGTAATTTTGAAATGACCTGAGTAGCATTTGGAGGTGAATCTGCCACACAGAACCCCAGAATCCAGACTGGTTTGGGCTGGAATCCCATTCCATGACCCCCAGCCATGGCAGGGACACCTCCCACTGTCCCAGGCTGCTCCAGCCCCAGTGTCCAGCCTGGCCTTGGGCACTGCCAGGGATCCAGGGGCAGCCAGGACACGTGGGAGGGGCTGGGGACACCCCCAGCACTGGGGATTGTCCCGAGGGTCACACACACCTTGTCCTCCCTGCTGCAGGAGGGATGGGCCAGCTCAGACCCCAAATATGTGTTTGAAGAGGACAAGCAGACAAAACCCCCCAGACTAAGACAATCCCCTGTTTGTTAAATGTCTTCCCGTGCACCCTCCTGTGTTGGGATGGCTGGGTCTGCCCCACACCTGCTGCCCTCCTGCCTTTCCCTGCTTCCCCTGAGGCTCTCTGCTGTGCTCACAGGCTTTGTGGGGGCAGCTGGCATCTCAGGGTTTAGGGTTTCAGGATGGAGACAGTCGTCCGTAAAGGGGAGGGAAATGTGATTTCAATCAATCCAGCATTCCCTGGGGATTCCCATGGGGGATACCCAAGCACAGCAGGATCTGCGGGCTGGGAACAAGGGGGTGCCCAGGGGGAAGAGGCTCAGAGAATCAGGGAGTGCTTTAGGTTGGGAAAACCCTCGGAGGTCCTGGAGGTCACCCATGAGCCCATCCCTGGGGATGTCCCACGGGGGCTCAGGACACCACGGTCAGTGCAATAAGGAGGTCTGGGAATGTGTTCCACTCAAATGTGCTGTTTGGAGAGGAGCTGCACCCTGGGCACAAGGGGGGTGTGTGGATAAAGGAGGAGGAGGTGGTGGCAGGAGCAGGCTCAGAGCCACAGGCTCTGAGGTTTGGGATTTTTCAGCAGTTTTTCCACAGGTTTGGGTTTTTTCAGCAGTTTTGGCTTGTTGTGAGTTTATTTATTCCACACTAAAAGAGCTCCTTCCCCTCACAGACCGTGGCAAGGAGTCGAGCAGAGCCACCTGCCCCCCGACGCTGATCCTGCACACGGAGAGGAAGAGTGTCCCCACGGGCAGTGACAGTGACAAGGTCTGTCCTGGGGCCCCTTCCAGAGCCCCGTGGGACCTCTGAGCTGCACAAATCCGGGGCTGGGCTGGGCTGGGCTGGACACTCGGGATCCTTCCCTGCTGTGGATTTCAAGGAGCCATGGATTTCATTTATCTTGGAGCTGTGCAGGAGCTCTGGCATTGTCAGGGGATCAGGGGTCCACTCAGGGCTGGTTTGGTCCCCATCCGGGGCCAGAGTGGGTTGGGTGGGAAGGGACCCCAAATCCCACCCAGTGCCACCCCAGCCATGGCAGGGACACCTCCCACTGTCCCAGGCTGCTCCAGCCCCAGTGTCCAGCCTGGCCTTGGGCACTGCCAGGGATCCAGGGGCAGCCACAGCTGCTCTGGGCACCTGTGCCAGGGCCTGCCCACCCTGCCAGGGAACAATTCCCAATTCCCAATATCCCATCCATCCCTGCCCTCTGGCACTGGGAGCCATTCCCTGTGTCCAGTCCCTCCATCCCTTGTCCCCAGTCCCTCTCCAGCTCTCCTGGAGCCCCTTCGCGCCCTGGCAGGGCTCTGAGCTCTCCCTGGAGCTTCTCCTCTGCAGGCTCAAAGTCCCATTCATCTGGGCTGTTCCAGAGGCAGCTGCCTGCCCACAAAGCCTCTCCTGCAATTCTGTCCGTAGGGTGGGTCACCCCCTCCAGGCTCAGGGGGGTTTGTACCCCAGGAACTGTTCTGTGCCCCTCTGTTAACTCATCCCTCTGTGTGTCCCCAGGATCACTCCTTCAAGCTCCTGAGCGAGGCTGACAGCGCTTCCAACGGGAACAAGCCCGTGGCATCCACCCCAGTGCCAGGATCCCCGTGGTGAGGAGCAGCCAGGGCCCTTCCCCAAGCCCAGCCCAGCCCCTCCTGGGCTGGCACACGGGGAAAGCCCTGCCAGGGGCTCAGCAGCACTGGGGAAAGCCCTGCCAGGGGCTCAGCAGCACTGGGGAAAGCACTGCCAGGGGCTGGCACACGGGGAAAGCACTGCCAGGGGCTGGCACACGGGGAAAGCACTGCCAGGGGCTCAGCAGCACTGGGAAAGCACTGCCAGGGGCTGGCACACAGGGAAAGCACTGCCAGGGGCTGGCACACGGGGAAAGTGCTGCCAGGGGCTCAGCAGCACTGGGGAAAGCACTGCCAGGGGCTCAGCAGCACCCCTGGGCTCCTCTGCAGCTCCAGCAGAGCTCTGGCTCATCTCTCATGGCCTGGAGGAGGGTGTGGAGGGGGCCAGGAGCAGCAGCCTGAGCCCAGACCTGCAGGGTGGGCTCTGCCTCAGCTCTGCTTGGCTGGAGCACAGAGGAAAAGCAGCATTTATAAGAAATGGTCTTGTTTTTCGGGCCAGGTCCTGCCTCTCCCCGTTCTTTGGGTGGCAGTGGGTGACTCTGCCTGCCTTGCATGGTGCAGGGTGTGTGTGACACGGGCTGTGGCCCATGGTCCTCATTCCCTGAGCACTGACTACAGGAGCCAAGCTCGTGTGACATTTTTAAACAGATAAACCTTTCTGCACTTTCTGGCCTGAGTGGTTGATAGGAGGATTTTTGTCTCCTTTACTCCTTTAATAATTAGTTTATTCCTAGGGGCTGCCACCCATGGGATCTTTGCTCCAAGCCCCATCCAGGGACCCTATATGGCCCTGCCAGCCAAGTCTGTCCCTCTCCCTGAGTGCCTGGATTTCCCCTTCCTTCTGGAAGAGCTGTGGTGTTTCTGGAGCTGTGGTTTGGGACTGTTCCTGCCCATCCCCGTGGTGTTCTCCAGGAGGGGCTCGGGCCTGCTGGGTCAGGGTTTCTGGGAGAACAGAGCTTCCCACAGCCCCATAACTCTTCCAAATCATCCCAGTTCTGAGGAGGAACCTCTCGTGTGAGAGATCCAGTGGTTTGTGATCCAAACCTTTGTGCCTGAAAAGAAACACGGAGTATTCATGAAGTATTTACAGTATGTGTACTATGTATTTTATAGTTACATAGATAATGAGTTAGAAAGGTTATTAAAGGTATTTATCATGTGCACATCACTGAATCCAGGATGGCAAAACTTCCCTCTGTTTGTACAGCCAATTTTATGGGATCTTACCTGTCCTACACGGGGTGTGTTGGGTTATTTTATAACTCCTCCCGCAGTGAGGGAGCACTGTTCCTATTTCCAGTCCTTTACCTGGACCAGACCCTTTTAAACTCAGGTTTGCTCCCTGCTTTTAATAACAATTAAGCATTAGAGTTTGTAATTATAAGGTTTGTTCCTTCCAGGTATTTTTGCTTCAGAGAGAGAACATTTTCCTGCCAGCAGTGTGTGTGTGTCTCAGTCAGGGTGGTTTAGCTCTCATTGGGATTCAGGAGGCGCCGGCCCCAGATGGAAATTCTGTTTGTTTATTTACATATAAATTTAGGGACGTACATCTCCAGGTTTTTGAATGTCTGTTAAGGACGGTGCAATCGTTATTTTCACATTATTTTGGCTGATTCCAAATGAATCAGGGCAAGGAGCTGAACTGCTGCCGTGTGTGTTTTCCCTGGCCGAGCCCAGGGGCTGTGCCTGCTGCTGCAGAGCTTGGTCACGTTTGGCACATCCCAAACAGAGCCCTAATTCCACCCCAAAGATTTGGGGCAGGGTGCTGGGGTGGGGGGGACCTGGCAGAGGAGGTGGGGGCTGGCTGGGATGCCATGGGGATGCCATGGGCATGGCACAGGGGTGTCATTGGGATGGCATGGAGATGGCACAGGGGTGTCATTGGGATGGCACAGGGGTGTCATTGGGATGCCATGGGGGTGGCACAGGGGTGTCATTGGGATGGCACAGGGGTGTCATTGGGGTGCCATGGGGATGGCACAGGGATGGCATGGTAATGTCATTGGGATGGCATGGGCATGGCACAGGGGTGCTGTGGTTGCACCTTTCCCCAGCAGCACAGCAGGTGAGGCTCTCACAGCCACGTGCCAGCCCATGGCATCCAGGCAGGGGTCACACAGGGCCACAGCTGCTGCCCCTGGCTGCTCCCAGCCATGGAACCTGGAATGTCTTTTCCTCTGGGGCTCTTCATGGGGGCACCACGGCCTCACCTGGTCCTTTTGCCCTTCCCTGACAGGATATTTCACCTGCTGCCTTTTGGGGCTGTTGCAGCCCTTCCTGTGCCCGTGTGTGGGTGAGGACAGAGCTCCCTGCCCGGGGTGCTGGGCAGGGCTGGCAGGGCAGGGCCAGGCCGGGGTGTCCCCGCGGTGTCCCCGGGGTGTCCCTCAGGGCTGCGGTGCCCTGCGGCGGGCACATTCCTGGTGGCTGGCCAGGCTCTGAGGCTGCTTTGTCGCTTGGAGCAGGTGTGTAGTCTGGACTGGAGATGACCGGGTGTTCTTCTTCAACCCCACCATGCAGCTGTCAGTGTGGGAGCGGCCGCTGGACCTGAGGCACCGCGGGGACATCAAGCGGCTGCTCGAGGACCCCCCGCACAAGCGCAAGCTGGAGGCTGCAGCAAGTAACCACCCTGGCCTTGTTTCCCTCTCCCCAAACGCCAGCAGNTGTGTGTCTCAGTCAGGGTGGTTTAGCTCTCATTGGGATTCAGGAGGCGCCGGCCCCAGATGGAAATTCTGTTTGTTTATTTACATATAAATTTAGGGACGTACATCTCCAGGTTTTTGAATGTCTGTTAAGGACGGTGCAATCGTTATTTTCACATTATTTTGGCTGATTCCAAATGAATCAGGGCAAGGAGCTGAACTGCTGCCGTGTGTGTTTTCCCTGGCCGAGCCCAGGGGCTGTGCCTGCTGCTGCAGAGCTTGGTCACGTTTGGCACATCCCAAACAGAGCCCTAATTCCACCCCAAAGATTTGGGGCAGGGTGCTGGGGTGGGGGGGACCTGGCAGAGGAGGTGGGGGCTGGCTGGGATGCCATGGGGATGCCATGGGCATGGCACAGGGGTGTCATTGGGATGGCATGGAGATGGCACAGGGGTGTCATTGGGATGGCACAGGGGTGTCATTGGGGTGCCATGGGGATGGCACAGGGATGGCATGGTAATGTCATTGGGATGGCATGGGCATGGCACAGGGGTGCTGTGGTTGCACCTTTCCCCAGCAGCACAGCAGGTGAGGCTCTCACAGCCACGTGCCAGCCCATGGCATCCAGGCAGGGGTCACACAGGGCCACAGCTGCTGCCCCTGGCTGCTCCCAGCCATGGAACCTGGAATGTCTTTTCCTCTGGGGCTCTTCATGGGGGCACCACGGCCTCACCTGGTCCTTTTGCCCTTCCCTGACAGGATATTTCACCTGCTGCCTTTTGGGGCTGTTGCAGCCCTTCCTGTGCCCGTGTGTGGGTGAGGACAGAGCTCCCTGCCCGGGGTGCTGGGCAGGGCTGGCAGGGCAGGGCCAGGCCGGGGTGTCCCCGCGGTGTCCCCGGGGTGTCCCTCAGGGCTGCGGTGCCCTGCTGCGGGCACATTCCTGGTGGCTGGCCAGGCTCTGAGGCTGCTTTGTCGCTTGGAGCAGGTGTGTAGTCTGGACTGGAGATGACCGGGTGTTCTTCTTCAACCCCACCATGCAGCTGTCAGTGTGGGAGCGGCCGCTGGACCTGAGGCACCGCGGGGACATCAAGCGGCTGCTCGAGGACCCCCCGCACAAGCGCAAGCTGGAGGCTGCAGCAAGTAACCACCCTGGCCTTGTTTCCCTCTCCCCAAACGCCAGCAGCCCCTGGAGCCCGGGCTGGGTGTGCTCGTGGGGGTTGGAGCCCCGGAGTGAGAGCGGGCGGCCCGGGGAGATTCCCGATGGAGGAAAAGGGATGTTCCCTGCAGATCCTTGCTTTGCTGGAGTGCTGAGCTGGGCACAGAGCCTCCTTCTTGCTGGCAGTGAGGCAGCAGCTGGCCTCGTGCAGGAGATGGGTCTCTGATGGCTCCAGCCGCTCCCAGGGTGTTTTATTGCCCAGTGCAGGGTGTGTGTTAGGGATGCATTAGCAGTGCATCACTCCCTGCTCCCAGAGCACAGCTCCATGGCTGTGAGCATCCAGCTCAGCTGTGCAGGAGGGAAATCCCAGCAGGGAATCCCTGCTGGGCACTCCCAGGTTTGGGGGGAAGGCTCCCCTGCTCCTGGGAGCTGCTGTGTCCTGTGTCCGTGCTCCTGAGGCTTCACACTGGCTTTACTGGGAGTGGAGTCCCTTACTGGGGACATCAGTCGTGGCAGCCTTTGGGACTGCTCCTGGCCTGGGCTGGCTGCTTGGAATTCTGGAATATTCTGGTTTTGGTGGAGAAGAACAGTCACCATCCTTCAGCTGCTGCTTGTTCCTCAGTGGGGAGGCAGAAAAGTCAGGGGGAAGGAAGCAAGACTTTTGTGATTGTTTCCAGGTGCTGTGTTTAATAACTGGATTGGGGTGGTGGCACTGCCAGGCTGCTGCAGGACCTGCCCTGTCCCCCCCAGCCAGCAGGGATGGGCACTGCCTTTGATCCAGGGGAACAGCTGCCAGTGAACCACTGCAAACCCCAATAACCAGTGCAAACCCCAATAACCAGTGCAAACCCCAATTAATCACTACAAACCCCAATGAACCACTGAAAATCCCAATGAGCCACTGCAAACCCCTAATTCACCACTCCAAACCCTCAAATAACCACTGCAAACCCCAAATAACCCCTGCAAACCCCAGTGAACCCCTGAAAACCCCAATGAACCCCTGCAAACCCTAAATAACCACTGAAAACCCCAATGAATCACTGCAAACCCCAATGAACCACTGAAAACCCCTAATTAACCACTGCAAACCCCAATGAACCCCTGCAAACCCTAAATAACCACTGAAAACCCCAATGAATCACTGCAAACCCCAATGAACCACTGAAAACCCCTAATTAACCACTGCAAACCCCAATGAACCACTGGAAACCCCTAATTAACCACTCAAATTAACCACCCAATGAACTCCCAAGCCCCATGCCTGCAGGGAGATAAAAGTGAGCCATTATCAACTTCTCTGTCAGCAGAAATTCAGCCCCAAGGAGGGTTCTGTGTCCGTGTCCTCCTGTTGACACAGCCTGCAATTACATTTTTCTCTATGAATTTCCAATTGCATGTATCTGTATTTCTGTACCATTTTTGTGTATAATTTGAAGAACTTTAGCTGTGGATGAAATCCCTGCACAGCCTATCTGCTGAAATTCATTCTTCAGGAGGAAAGCAGAGCTTTTAATTGCAGGATCTGCTGAAGGCTCAGTGAATTCCTGCCAAGGGATGGCCACAGACAAAGCTGAGGGTCATTGTTCACGTCTCTATCATTGTTCCTGCTCTGCAATTAATTAACAGAAGAGTCTTAAGTCAGGGCTGATAGGTGCCACTTGAAGAATCTATTTTTTGCTGTGTTCCATCTTTTCCATTTATTATCTCTACCACAAAGATTTGATTCATGCTCCTGGTTTTTTATGGCCGTGACTTTCATTGTTGTTAAATAGTCTTAATCTTCCCTGCTATAATTGGGCCTTGTGGTTGCTCAGGGTTGGAGCAGTTTATAATTAGTGTAGATTAGCTCTGAGGTGAGGGGGATTATTTGTTACCTCTTCTCTTAGCTTGTAATCTGCAGTAAATAAATAACACAAACGAGCTGAGTGTTCCCAACAACGCTTCCCACATTTATTTAGCTGAGTGGCTGCTGCTGAGTTTTAATTAGAATTTTCAAATCAAACATCTTGGAAAAAAAAAATATGTCAAGCAAAGTTATCCATGGATGGGATGCTCTGGGTTGTCTCTGCCAAAGGATCAAGTGCTTTTTAAATTCGGGCATAAATGAAAAATTACTCATTTCTCAATTACTCCTCCTCCACCAAGTGTTTGTTCCAGGAGATTGATGTGGCTCTTCCCTGGTGGGTTCCCACCAGGCCATCCCATGGGAGGATGAGCAGTTCCTCCTGGGGCCCTGAGCAGTTGATCTGCTTTGATCCCTTCCTCAGCTCCTCTGAGGAAGTTTTCCCAGCTAATTAATAGAAAATGGACATTATGGAGTCACCAGATCATGGAATGGCTGGGTTGGGAGGGATCCCAGAGCCCACCCAGTGCCACCCCTGCCATGGCAGGGACACCTCCCACTGTCCCTGTCCAGCCTGGCCCGGGACACAGTTGGTAGAATTCCTGCTGAAAACCAGTGATGATGTAAATTGCTGAATTCCCACAGATGTTTTGGGCCCTTTGGCACTCACAAGAGTCTGAAGCCCATGCCTGGATGGGCACATGAATTTTTCCCAGCCCACGTGCTGGGGACGCCCCAGTGCAGGCCCTGCAGGGCTGTGACCCCCGGCGCTCTGTCCTTTGGGGTTTTGGTGACAGCTGCAGCTGGTAGAGCTGAAGAGAAAACGTTTGAGAGCTCAGGATTTGTTCCCCTTGTTTGTGGCTGCCAGTCCAAGCTCTGAGTCCCTCAAGGAGCCGTGTCCAGGCCGGAGCAGGGGTGACCTGGCCTCGGAGCTGCCCTGCAGCCCCAGGAGTGTGGAGGTTGTGGGATGTCCCCAGCCCTGCCAGGTGCTGCTGGAACTGCTGGGAAAGCACCCCGGGGCTGGCTGATGGCAGGAGGAGAAATGGGAAAGGAGGGCAGCTCTGGTGGGGGTGATCTCCAGGGAATCCTTCAGGCTGGCAGCACGGGAATGGTTTTGCAGGAATGTCTTCATTGCGTTTTGAAGGCAAGGGAGCAGGGAGGATCGGGTGAAACAGTAATAAGATTTAAAGCAATCATGTCATGAATGAAAAATGAGGTGTTTTGCTGACTGGAAATGGTCACTTTATTGCTGTTGCTTCTATTTGGATGAAGGCAATTCTGAGGATTTTATAAAATACTTGTTATTTTAAAAACCCTCTGTGGGGGGTGAAAGCCAGGAAATACCTGAGCAGCAGAGAAGTCAGTCTGAGGAATTTGTATTCCCATTTGTCTCGTTCAAATCTGAAAATGACTTATTTCTTTTCAGCAGACAAGTGTGTTAGCTCTTGTCCAGGGGATGAAAATGATGATCTGAGCATCAAAACTAAGAGAAATAAGTAAGTTCTAAAGTTTCCTTGTCTCTGCCTAGTGGTGGGAAGGGTTGGTTCAAAGAAGGGCGAGTTAGAGCAGTTTTTGTTGTGTGTGGGTAAATGATGGGAGCCATTCCCAGGTGTCCAGCCCTCACCTGGGCCAGGATTCTCTGTAGCCTCTGTTTCCTGTGGACATCACCCATTTCAGTCTGGGGAGCTCTTCCTTTAGGAAATGGTCACAAAGAAGGCTGCAGGCTGTGGGTTATTCCAAAGGCACTGGATAAAAGCTTTCCCTCTCTGAAGTGCAGCGGGTTTTGGGGAGCTCTTCCTTTAGGAAATGGTCACAAAGAAGGCTGCAGGCTGTGGGTCATTTCAAAGGCACTGGATAAAAGCTTTCCCTGATTGAAGTGCAGCGGGTTTTGGGGAGCTCTTCCTTTAGGAAATGGTCACAAAGAAGGCTGCAGGCTGTGGGTTATTCCAAAGACACTGGATAAAAGCTTTCCCTCACTGAAGTGCAGCAGGTTTTTCCCTGCTCTCAGGCTTGCAGGCTCAGAACAGCCCCAGGTGCTGCTGTTACTGACCTTCATTGCCACGTGTGCTTCACATTCTCCTGAAGTCAGGACTGAAAAAGCAACTCTGAGGCATGCAGAATCCCCAGGTCCATTCCAGGTGTCCTTCCGAGTGGGCAGGCAGGGTGTGTGGTGGATTATTACAGGTGTGCTGAATTGGATCCTTCACTGTCATTTTTGGCACGACAGAAGGACCCCTTTAAGGTCCCCCCTCCTTGGCAGGGGCTGTATGAAGCTGTCACTTTGCTGTGCCTTGGGTGTGGGTGTCACATCCCTCTGATGGCCCTGAGTGAGCATCCTGCCTCCAGCCCCAGCTCTGGTACCCAGCTGCAGCTTTGGGGCTGGTGCCTGGAGAGGCTGAGCTGGAGCAGGGGCTGGGCAGAGTCCCAGAATAAAGCAGGGATTTATTCAAAGCATTTCCTCCATGGATCCACCTTGGGCAGCACAAGAGCCCAGCCAGGGCTGCACCCAAGATGAACCAAAATGGGCACAAAATGGACACCGGGCACGGCTCTGGCACTTTGATCAGTTCTGCTCCATTTGCACCTTGGAGTTCATTGTCCAGTTCCAGCTTTAGCCCATCCAGTCCCATCCTTCTTGTTTTTCTCTCCTCAGCCCACGTTGTTTGTGCTCCTGGGCCTGAGGTTTGGATCATTTGTCCTTGGTCCCCAGCTGGAGCAGGAATTGTTTTGTGTCCCTGCTCTGTGCACAGAGCTCACCATGCCCTGATATGGAGCCCAGACCCTCACACTAAAGCAGCTCAGAATCTGAAAAATATAAAAGCTAAACCTGAGGGATTCCCCACCTGTGAGTGTGGGAGGTTCTGGGATGTCCCAGGGAGGATTAGAAGGGTTCAGAGGATGAAATGCCCTGGGCTGGTGGGCCCTGCTGAGCTCCTGTCTGTTTGCCCTGTGAAGAACAGAGGAGTGCCAGGCTGCGGGCGGCGCTGAGGACGAGCAGGGAGGGGAGGAAGGCTCGGCCCCCCGGATCTCACCGCCCCTGGAGGAGAGGATCACCCACTTCAGGGACATGCTGCTGGAGAGGGGGGTAAGGAACAGCCCTTCCTGGGACACAGCTCCTGCAGCAGCCAGGGCAGGGATCAGCGCTGGGGGTCTGTCCCTGAGCCCTGGGGGTGCTGACACTGTCGGTGGCATTTCCCTGCTGCCACCCGTGGGAACTGGGAGCCCTTCCCAGACACGTTCCCAGAGACACCCCCAGGGATGTGCAGAGGCAGCAGCTGGCCCAGCACGGTCAGTGGCTCAGCAGGACGTGGGGCTGTGGGCACTCCTATCCCAGGACGTGTCCTGGTCACCTCTGGGTGTCCATCACCCCAAACTCCAGGATTCCAGCACTGGGGAGCCAATTTCACTTACTGGCCATCCAAAATCGTGGAATCATGAATGGTTTGGGTTGGAAAGGATCTTAAATCCCACCCAGTGCCAGCCCTGCCATGGCAGGGACCCCTCCCACTGTCCCTGTCCCCAGCCCCAGTGTCCAGCCTGGCCGTGGGCACTGCCAGGGATCCAGGGGCAGGCACAGCTGCTCTGGGAATTCCACCCTGTGCCAGGGCCTGCCCACCCTGCCAGGGAACAATTCCTAATTCTCAAAATCCCACCTAACCCCACCCTCTAGCAGCATAAAGCCATTAATGCTTGTCCAGATCCTTGGGAAAGGATGTTCTGGGGATGGTTCCAGCTGTGCTGAGCTGCAGGAACAGGGAATGCTCTGGGTTTGGGCTCAGTGGGGACAGGGAGGTGTAAAATCAGCAGTGGGTGCAGCTTCCCTGCCTGCCCCCACACTGCCACGTGTATCCCATAAAGGGAAAGTCATTACTGTAGGAAATACAGCCCAAGGTGGCTCTTGTCAGGCACTAAAGCCTATAAAATTTATCCCAGTAATCAGCAGGCTTTAAAGGGGGATAATTAGAGCTTCAGCAGCTCAGCAATGAATTATCCCCACGCCAGAGCTGCTTCATTAATACAGCTTGTTATTTATGCTGCAGAAATGCAGAAGAGCCATGAAGGAGCCCTGGGTGAAGACTTTGCTGGCAGGTTGGAACTCGGGGGGCAATAAGTCAATATTTGGGAGGATTAGGGCTGCTCTAGAACAAGATTCTCAGGTCCTTCTATGCAATATTTGCTCCTAAAATTAAGAAACGTGGGAAATTCACTGTTTGGATTTGCTAATGTTTAAAAATGGGGAGAGAGGAGGTTACTTGGCTTTTGCCCTGCACATTTTTGAAGTGTCCAGCTCAGCAGCAGCTGCTTGGCATGGCTGCAGCACAGGGAGACCATTAATGCCATTTGAATCTGATTATTTAATGGCCATCCCCTGCCTTTTCCTCCTGAAGGAGCTGCTGGATGGAATCACAAAGAGCTCGAAGCAGATGGAGTTTGCCAGTGGAATTCTGCATCTTCCTACAGAAATTATGTCAACAGAAGAATATTTATTGTAACATTTTAAAAATAGAGGGGGTTTGGGGGAGCTCCAAGACACAGGCACTCTTTATTCTGAAGTCTGGGGTGAGTTCTCCTGTGTCAAAATGTAATCTGGATATTCTTCTGGAAGCTTCAAAGTTTCCACAAAATTCTAAGAGGAAGAGGAAAATTGCAAGGTTTTTCCTGGCTCCCTCTCCCACCTGGCATCAAAATATCCACATTCTGAGCCAGCATTTCCAGGAAAGTCTTCTCCCTGCTGGGCTGCTCTCAAGACTTCTGAAAGGATTCCACGGGGTGTTTTTCCTCAAGGCTTTCCCTTCTTAATCCCAGGGAGAGAGGGGGATTTGTGTGTGAAGTGCAACTGGAATTAAATCCGAAATACCAGGTTGGTTTAGGTGACATTTCCCAAATGTGCAATGTAATAGTTGCTAAGCACAAAATCATCAGCTGGAATGATTATGTGATGAACTAGTCTGAGCTTAATTAGCCTTAGCTCAGAGTGGGCTTTGTGCTGGGAACAAAGCTGATGTCCAGGAGATGTGAAAGACACCAGGAAAAAAGAATTTCTGGTGCTGGAAACCCCAGAGCTCAGGACAAGGGGGCACAGGGAGGGGACCTCGGGCTGTGGGAAGGGGATGTTGGGGGGACATGGCCTCAAGTCCCCAGAGGCAGCCTGAGCTTTGCATTTTCCAATGGTCCCAAGTCCCCAAAGGCAGCCTGAACTTTGGATTTTCCAATATCAAACCACTCTGAGAGGAAGACGAGTCCACTTAAAGCCACTTTGTTTCATCAGAGCTTTCCTGCTGGAGTGTTAATTACTGTTTAATTATACTTCACATCCTTGGTTTTTAAGCAAATCCACTCTTTTGTAATTAGTTGGAGTGATTAGAATATTTTATTTCTTTCAGATTTTTCCATCGCCAGCAAATTAGCAGGGACGTTGTAGAAGGTTCTGAAATAGTGGGAATTGTCCCTGGCCAGGCAGGGGATGGATCTGCCATTTAAATCTGATTATGTATTGATTATTATTTACACTGAGGTCCCTTCCAACCCAAAGTGCTCCATGGCCCCAGGAGGCTGGAAGCAGCCCTGCAGGATGTGACATTCCCCCATGGGACCGTGGTGCTTTGAAGATGTTCCCTGCCAGCTTTCCCCGTGTGCCTCAGCTGGGTGACAATTCCAGCTCTGGAGCTAGGATTGTCCCTTTCTGGGAGCTGCTGCCTCTGCTGCACAAACACCCCCCAAAATGGCATTTCCTGCCCGCTGCAGGTTCCTCCCACACGGGTGGGGAGGGAGCATCTCGCTGAGGAGCAAATCCATCCTGGCCGTGCGGGGGCCACCAGAGCTCTGCCACAGATCAAAATTCACCTTCAGCCACCCCGAGAATCCTGCCCAGGGTTCCTCAGCTCACTGAATGCCTGGGGACATCAGCTCCTTCCCCATCCCCATGGATCCGTGGCTCTGTCTGTGCCCCCAGGTGTCGGCGTTCTCCACGTGGGAGAAGGAGCTGCACAAGATCGTGTTCGACCCTCGCTACCTCCTGCTCAACCCCGAGGAGAGGAAGCAGGTGAGTGACCTGTGCCCCCAGCCCAAACACCTCCCCAGCCTCCCAGCATCCTGGAGCAGCTATCCTGGGAGGGGAAAAGAACTCCATAAAATCAGCATTTCCCTCTGGAGACTCATGGGCTTGGCTCTGCTCGTCGGGGGAATGCTCACCAGGCACAGAGTGGGGTTTTGGGGGGTCTGGGAGTTGTGAGTCCCTTCCCTGTGAAATTCTGACAGTCTCAGTCAAAGAGAGAAAGATATTCTGCCAGGCTCATCCTGGGAAAGCTCAGAGAAAGAACTAAAACAATTATTATCTCAATCTGTGCACCTGGTGTTTGTGAAAGATATTTACAAGTAGGAGTTGTTCCCTGATTGACCAACAGTGTGAGAGGAGTTTCCTAAAGACCAAGCAGGTCTTAGGTTCACGATCCTCCCTATAAGAACTGTGAATTTCTATGAATAAATACCTTTTATGCCATATGCCTCCTGAATCATGGAGTCTATTGTCACCTTCTTCTCTGTCCCTATACCTCTGGTGACACTGCCCACTCAGGACATTCTGTGACTCCCAGTGCTGTCTCCTTGGACAAGCTCAGGGTTTGATCCCAGGGACAGGTTCCCAGTCCTGGCTGTAGGGAGAGAAATGGCCCCAGGGAGCAGTTCTACCCTGAATTATTGGAGTGTTGCAGAGACTCTGCTGGATTTCCGTTGTTCAGGGCATTTCCCAGGAGTCTGGCAGGATTTGGTGCTGACCCCACTGGACAGAGCACTGGGCTCTCTGCAAGGGCTGGCATTTTCTGGGGAGCTCCAAAGGGATGTGGAGTTTTGCTGCCTTGATAATTTGGGCATTAATTATCATTAGGGATCCCAAAGTCTGCAGATGAGTCCACAAAATTCAGGAGTGATGCAGGGATCATGCAGAGATGGTGAATGCTGCTGTTCTGTGGTCATTTCTCTCCCTTAAAAGTCTTTTGTCATCCTGCAGAAGGAATCATTTTGAATATGGAATTGTCCATTTTTTAAATAAACAGGATGAAAAATGACCTTATTCCATATTGTCCCGTGGTTCTCCAGAGAGCTTCCTGTAGGTATTTACCAGAGGACTGGGCACATACATCTTCATTTACTCTCTTTCCAGTATTTCTTTTCCTAAGGAAAAAAAAAGTGAAACAAAATAATCAGGAAATACAGGAATAAAAATGTATGAGGGGCTGCCAGGATGGAAAGTGCTGCTAAAGAGCCTGAGCAGGGAGTTTGGGATTTATTTGAGGGCACAGGCAAGGACAACACCTGGACCATGATGAGTCAATCAAGACACATTCCTTGGAAACATGGAATAATTTTATCAGCCTTGGAGCAGCCCAGGCCATGGCAGGGGTGGCACTGGGTGGGCTTTAGGGTCCTTCCCACCCAAACCAGGCTGGGCTTCTGGGATTCATATAAACACTGCTGCTCTTTAATTAAATGCCCAGTTACAGCCAGGACGGAGGGCCAGTCCTTGGAGGGGATGGAATAAAAACTCCTGGGCAGGTGGGGAGGGCAGATGAGGGCTGCAGAAACCCCCAAAGGCTTTGTCTGTAACTCCTTGTCCTGTGCCCCTTCCTTGGCCAGATTTTCGAGCAGTTTGTCAAGACCCGGGTCAGGGAGGAGTACAAAGAGAAGAAGAACAAGTTGCTGTTGGCCAAGGAAGAATTCAAGAAGCTTCTGGAAGAATCCAAGTTATCCCCAAGGTGGGCCTTGCCTTAGGAAGGGTTGGGAAGCTCGGCTTTGTCATTTAGGCTGAGCTTTTCAGCCCAGAATTCTTCATAGCAAGTGGAAGATCCCTGTTCCAATGCTGGGAGGGCGTTTCTTCCCTGATATTTTCCAATATTTTGTTGTATTCCTGGGAGAGGAAATATTCCATCTCTCCCTCTCTCTGTCCCTTCCCCTCTCTCCCTCAGAATGTGCAATACTTTGCACAGCACATTTATTTTATATTCCTGTATATGCTGTGATTATAGAACACACATTACTTATGGAAAATCAGTACCACAATTTTCAGTCTCATCTATATTACACATGCAGGTGTAATTACTCAGAAATTGTATTTAGTCTTGGGGTTTGGTGGAAGAGAAATATAATTTCTCAAAGTTCCTGTTAATGCCACGCCATTAAATTCATGGAATGTGTCCCTGTCCGTGGCAGGGGGTTGGAACAAGATGATCTGTGAGGTCTCTCCCAACCCAAACCCTCCTGTGACTCTACAGTTCTGTGATTAAATTAAAATACAGCGTGCAAGGCACAATTTATGTTTTACTTTGTTTTTCAAGTGATGGATCCAGACTCACACAGTGGCAGTGCTTAGGGCAGTGCTTTCTCATTTGTAAATTACATTAAAGTAAAGGGGTTTATGTTATAAATGTTGTTAAATTGCTGGAACAAAGAAATTACTGTTTTCTCTGATAAAACATGCACGTAATTATTCAGCACGACCTGCGTGGGCACACGGATGCAAACAGCACGTGGGGCTGGAATAATTGTAATTACAGGAAACATTTTACAACAAAATTAGGAATATTCTGTCATGGCTGATGTCCCACCCAAACTGATATTCCCATCCCCAGGGGAAAAGCTGTGCTGGTCCAGAAACCAGAGGCATTTTACCCCTGAAGGGTTTTGGGAGCTGACTGTGACACCAAAGCACTGAGGAAGCTCCTTTCCCTGCCTTGATTTAGGCACACGGTGAGAGAAATAAATCCCAAATATTTCCAATAAAAAGCAAAGAGTCACCTTGGGGAAAGGAGCTGGGCACGTGGCCTGAAAGGCAATGAAGGTAGAAAGCCCTGCTAGGAGAGTGCTGGCCTTGGAAGTACAAAACATGCAGGAGTTTAAATAAGAACTCCTTGTCACTGGCCTGTGACCGTGGCGTTAGTGGCTCAGCAGCCTCCTGCCAGCCACCAAGCCATTTTTAAATCCCAGAGTTGATCCTTGCTCGCTGCGGGCTGCTCCAGGCGTCCAAGGCCTAGTGCGGCCTAGTGCGGCCTAGTGCGGCCTAGTGCGGCCTCCCCTCCCTTCATCCCACATTTTCCACCCTGCTCCCGCCAAACATTCCCAGGTGGGCTCATTCCTGGTGTGGACCCAGGGGCAGGAGCCTGGGGGTGGCTTGGCCCAGCCCCAGCTTCCCCAAGTCTCCTTTTCCCCAGGACAACCTTCAAGGAATTCGCCGAGAAGCACGGCCGGGACCAGCGCTTCCGCCTCGTCCAGAAGAAGAAGGACCAGGAGCATTTCTTCAACCAGTTCATCCTCATCCTCAAAAAGAGGGACAAGGAAAACAGGATAAGGCTGCGGAAAATGAGATAAAAGCAGCCGAAGCTGGCAATAAAGACGGGCGCCCCGGCTGGGGCTGCGGGAAGGGATTCCAGGGAAGGAGGGAACGCTCGGGGTCCAACAGCAGCGCCAGGAGTGGGAGATCCCGAGGGAAAACTGCCCCTGAACGGAGTTCCTGGAGCATCCCTTGGGTCTGGGAAGGCTCTTCTGCAGGAATGGGAAGGATATTTTGTTCTCGAAGAATTAATGTTTCATATTGAAGCTCTCTTTTGTACAACATCCAGAGTTCGATGCATTTCTAATTGCCATGATATGTCGATCCCTTAATTGTTTTAATTATGCAAATTACTTGTAATATACACAAGTTATGACTCCAGTGCAGATTTATAATTAAGCAGAAGCAGATGCCATCCAGAGCAATCTCAAGGCGTTTCCATCATTTAGGGGAATTATCTCAAGCGATCCTTTTGGCAACTCTGCATTTCCACCGAGCGTGTGGGGTCTGGGGCTCTGCAGGACCCATCCCCGCTGCTCACCCGTCTCTGTCCAGTCCTCTGAGTAGTAGTGATCAGCTATTCATTGTAAACTTGGTGAAGAGTGTGAAAGCCTTGGCACACGTTCCATAAGGAGAACTCTGTGAACTTCCTGAGGGCGGGGTCCCCCTCAGCCTCCCCGCCCCAGTTCTGTGGTGAAGCCATCCCAGTCGGATTTGGGTTCTGTTCCTGTGTGTGAAGAGTCTGCATGAGATTTTTCTCATCATATTTGTATAAATAAATATTTAACTTTTGTAATTAAGAAGCATTTCAAGCCTGTTTTCAGGGGGATTTCAGGGGTGAATTTTTTTGAAGAGTTTTTGGGTTTTTTTTACCAGAACTCAAGTGGAAAAACCTGTCAGGGATGGGGTGGGGGTTGTTGGGGCATCTGTGAAGGGCCAGAGGTTGCACTGGATCCTTGTGGGTCTCTTTCAGCTCAGGATACTCTGGGATTCCAGGAAATAATGGGGAAAATAACACAGGGCTGGTGATTTTTACTGGAGAGATGAAAAACCAGAGGGGGCTCCTGCCAGTCGTGATTTGTGTGCAAATTCAGTGAGATCCATTGGAAATCTGAGGATACTGGGAATAAAAGAGGCACTCTGGCTACAGGTACGATGTTGTGGCTGGAGGACATCAGGACATCTCTGCCTTTGTGCTGCTCCAAAGATCCTCTGATTGTAATTTTTTTTTCTCAGGAGACCTAAATTTTAAGTTATTGCTCCTTAAATCCATAGACTTCTGTTTGCTTGGAATGAGGGGGATACTTTCTCTAACTCTCAGTAATTTTTATTTTGGTGTGTGCTGGATATTTTTATAATGAACGGGACAAAGGAACTTTCTGCTGCCTTGGAAAAACGCACTCAGAATAATTCAGAGTGCCAGAACAAGGGGGAATGGCTTCCCAGTGCCAGAGGGGAGGGTTATGGGACATTGGGAAGGAATTCCTGGCTCTGGGGGCGGGCAGGGACAAGGAAAAGGGCTGATCCACCTGTGCCAGGCCACCCTCAGGTGCTGCTGTCCTTGCTCCAGCTGCCCCGTGGTTCCAGAGCCCTGATGGATCTCCTGGGTGTGAGAGCTCCTGCTCAGGTGGGTGCCCTCAGGGGCTTTTGGATAGCTGCTTTTTCTTTTCAATTTTCAAGGTGGAAAAACATTTCAAGGAGTGGAGTGGTTTTAATGGTTTTTAGTGGTTTTTGCTGGATTTCAGTTCAACCAGGAGCATTGAGAGACAGCCCTGAGACCTCCCCAGGCAGCCAGGCCAGGACTGGGAGAGCAGCTGCATCTGGAGCTGGTTGGATCCCTGGGGAGGAGAACGAGCCCAGGGTATCTCCAGAGGGAGCTGGGGTTTGCCTCCCCAAGGGAAAGACACTGAAAATCATGCAAATTGTCATTAAAAGCTAAATGAAGGTGGAGAGGGCTGCCAAGGGCTGGAGCTTGTTAATTTTGGCTTCAGGTGCCAATAAAATGCTGATAATGGCTTGGCTGGGATAATGTGAGGAGCAGTTTGTGTGCTGACATCCTTGGCTGGATTATATTGGTCTGAACCCAAGATAAATAGGAGGGAAAATCAAAGGTGATAGCGTTATGTGGCTTTTCTTTATTTAGGTAAAATGCCAAATCCCTAGGGAACAAATTGTGCACAATGTGGGCAATGTGAACATGTGCAAAGATGATTTTGGGAGGTTTTGGTGAGTTTGGGATGGTTTTTTTCTCTGCTGTTAAGCCTCCCAGCAAGGCTACAGATTTTTTAGTGGTTGAGCAAGAGTTAAAACCATTTTGGTTCTTTTTGAAGTACTTTGTGACTTTTTTTTTTTTAACTTAGTTCTTCATATTTTGATTTCTTCACTTGGGTTTACTTCGGTAAATACTGCTTTCATCCCACTCCCCTGGGAGCAGGTTTCCCTATTGCTGTGATCATTGCTGGGAGAGCTAATCCCGAGCAGGAATGAAGAGAAGTCAGAGAAATGAAAACAAATGATGGCAAAGTTCCCAGGAGACTCCGAATTTACTCGTCTGGATTCACAGCGAGACGCTTCGGGTCTGCTTCTGTGAGCAATTCCACCTGATTTATGCTCCCAGTGTCAATGGAATAGCCATGCTTTGTGTTTCCTTGGCAGTGCTGGTGGCACTGGGATTGCTCCTCTCTGCTGAATTCCCTTTTCCTGCGGCTCCCTGGGATCCAGGCAATTTTCCTCCACGGGTTTCTTCCGTCTTGAGGTTGTTGTGTTTAAGGTCTCCACGCTGGGGAGGGAAACTGGGAGAAACTGGGAATGCAGAAATGATGTATTTCCTTGGAAAGGGGATGGGGTTTTCCCCGTTCTGTGTTGTTTTGAGTTTTAGTTTTTTGATGTTTTAGTTTCTATGATAAAGTTTCTCACGAAGTTTTCTGTAAACACGCAGGTGTTTTGCTAACTGTCTCTTTGTTTTTCATTCCTTCTCCTGGGAGGAGAAAGGTTTGATGGACCTTTTCATTGACCAGTGTGGTTGGAGAGGTGGTGACCTCTCTCTCCAATCCATAACCGTTCTAAAAACTCTATATAATGTGTAAATCAAAATAAAATTCAACTTCTTCTCCGCCTTTCGCTAGCTAAAGTCGCTGTGTCTGCGTGTTTCGTGTCACACTCTACAGTAACAGTTGTGCAGAGAGAGAGCTGGAGCTGCCTTGGAGCTTCTCAGGAGTTTGTGAGCTGAGTCTGAGTTCCTCTCAGAGGGAACTGGGTTCAGCCCTGACCGGGTGCTTCGTGTTTGTCAAAATTGCTCTGAGTTGAATTTTTTCCCCCTCCTCTCCTGTGAGGGAGGGAGGAGCCCACACCTGCTTTTTGATCCATTGTGTTTCCTTATCCAGGTGCTCAGCAGGGTTTGGCTCTGGGAGAGAATCAAGGATTTCTTTTTGTGTTTTTTGGGGTTTTTTTACGGTCAGAGAGCTGATCCTATCCTCTCATCTTCACTGCAGACCACAACCCCATCCCTTTTCCTTCTCCTTATTTAATATTAGTGAATAATTTGCCAATATTTAACTCTGAGGATAATTTTCAAGGTAAATCATTGAATGGTCTGGCTAGGAAGGGACCTTAAAGATCATCTCCTCCCTCCCCCAGTGCCTCCTGTAGCTGATCAGTTTGGAGTTAGCTGCTGAGAAAAATCAAGGGTTTGATAAAAGAAAGGCAAGGAAATCTTTGGCAATTCACTGAACATTCTCTGAGCACTCCTCTCCTTTCTCAGTTTGTTATTTATTTAGAGAGGAAAAAAAAGCCTGTCTTTGTAAATTCTCCTGCTTGTTTGAGGTGCACATTCCAGGCAGCTTTCCAAGGACACTGGAGTCTCCAGTTCTTCTGGGAACTTTTTGAGCTGGAAGGACTCACGGAAAGCTTTCCAAATGAACTTCTCCACATTTACCTGTTGGAATCAATTTGGCCATCACTGGTTTTGAAACAATGGCACCAGGTGGGGATTAACCATCAGAATTCCCAGAGAGCTGTGGCTGCCCCTGGATCCCTGGCAGTGCCCAAGGCCAGGCTGGACACTGGGGCTGGGGACAGGGACAGGGGGAGGTGTCCCTGCCATGGCAGGGGTGGCACTGGGTGGGGTTTGAGCTCCCTTCCAACCCAAACCAGTCAGTTCTTAGATTCTTTACCCCATGAAACAAAGTATTTTTTTAAATATATATCCCCTTTTTCTCCTTTGAAGAGAAGAGCCTTTCCCTGGAATCACAGCAAAGCTGTGCTTCTGTTTGGAACAGGCACTGCCTGCAAAACAAGAATATATTTAACTTTAAAGAGCATTTTTAATAAAGACCTTCTCCATCTGAGGAGGGTGTGAGTGTAGGCACGGTAGGCTGAGACTTTCAAGGCCCGTGTTTTGTTTGTATTAAAAATAATTTTCCCCTCAGATGTGATGTTTTTCCCTGCTAAAAGAATAAAATATTGATTTAATAATTCAGACACAGTCAGCTGGAGGTTGATGCGTCTGGATCTTCTGCACAGATCCCCTCACAAATTGTGCTGTGAAACAAAAGCTGTATTCTGTATTCTCCAGGATATCTCAGTGTAGCTGGGATGTTACAAAGGCAGGGAAATCCTCTCCCTGCAGGGCTGATGGTGACAGGGAGTGCAGGGAGCAGCGCCCAGCCCTGCCCAGGCTGCAGGGAGAGGCTCTGGGTGGCTCTGGGGGTGCCCATCCCTGGGGTGACAGCCTGAGAGGTGGCACTTGGGGACATGTGTCACCAGAGAGCGTGACACAAAGAGGCAGAGATAACTACACTGGATTAGGGAAAGGTGGAGAAGAGAGCTTTATTTTGAATTCACACATTATCTAGAGTTTTGAGAACAGCCAGGGATTGGAGAGAGGAGTCACCACTTCTCTAACTACAATGGTTAACAGAAGAGTTTATTAAATCTTTTTCCTCTCAGGAGAAGGAATGAAAAATAAAGAGAGTGACAAAAAACATCTGTGTGTTTACAGAGAACGTTGTGAGAAATTTTATTATAGAAATGAAAACATCAGAAGGTTAAAACTCAGGGTGACAGACATGCATGGGGCGGTGATGCTGGAGAGGCACCTGGAGCAGAGGCTGGGCAGAGTTCCAGAATAAAGCAGGGATTTATTAAAAGCATTTCCTCCATGGATCCACCTTGGGCAGCACAAGAGCCCAGCCAGGGCTGCACCCAAGAGGAACCAAAATGGGCACAAAATGGACACCGGGCACGGCTCTGGCACTTTGATCAGTTCTGCTCCATTTGCACCTTGGAGTTCATTGTCCAATTCCAGCTTGAGCCCATCCAGTCCCATCCTTCTTGTTTTTCTCTCTTCAGCCCACGTTGTTTGTGCTCTTGGGCCTGAGGTTTGGATCATTTGTCCTTGGTCCCCAGCTGGAGCAGGAATTGTTTTGTCTCCCTGCTCTGTGCACAGAGCTCACCATGCCCTGATATGGAGCCCAGACCCACACACTAAAGCAGCTCAGAATCTGAAAATATAAAAGCTCAAACTTAAGGCATCAACTCTTTCCATGGGGAAATTCCTGCTGAGTTCAGGTCGCTGCAGGAAGGGGGGAACAACCCCCAGGACACCTGGCAGGATCTTGCCACACTCTCCTTTTTCCATTCCTTGGAAAATGATTCCCTTTCAACCAAAATAATTTATGGTGTCTCTTCTCTGGTGCTGACAGGAGAGGAGTACAGGTGAGGCACTGATGGATTTTTGGCTTCTCACTAATTAAAAATGAGTAAATCTTTCAAATCACTGCCACTGCTTTCTGGTGCTGCGGTCTCAGCAGTGAACAGAGAGAGTTTGCTCCGTGTCAGCTTCTGAAATTGCTACACGAAAAACTCCAGTGCCCTGGGATACTTTGGGGAAAGCAGAACAGTGAACTGCTTAAAAATTTAAGTCTTTGCTTTGGGCAGTTTTTGAAAAAAAAAGAAAAAAAATCCATTTTGACTTTTAATTAAAAAAAAAAAACCAAACCAAAAGAACCTACAAATTTCAATGCAGAGATGAAGAGCAGGACTATCCTGCTCACTGCTTCCATGAGCTGCATGAGTCAGGTTTTTCTGTAAATTATTCTGTTTATTGGGAGTGGTGGCTCCAGAACTGGGGTCCAACATGAGAAGGACATGGAGCTGCTTGGAAGGAGAAAGGCAACACTTTCCTCTCAGCTTTGCTGTGTCTTTCAGTATTCCACACTTGACCTCTGCTCGGAGACAAGCTTTGCCCGAGGGGAGACCCTGGGAAGAGCAAACCAAAAAAGCTGAGAGGGTGTTTGATTCTGCAGAGTGCCAGGAGGGAGCTCAGGGGGGGAACGCTGCATTCCCACCCAGCCCCAGCCCCAGGGACCCTCCTGCTCCTCCCCAGCCTCTCCCACACCCACGGGCAGGGATTCCACTGCACAACCCTGCTCTACGTCCCTGCCCGTGCTCTCCGTGCCTCTGCTCCTGGCTGGGAGCCTTGCTGTGCCAGAGGAAAGGTGTCTGAGCCTTGCTGTGCCAGAGGAAAGGTGTCTGAGCCTTGCTGTGCCATAGGAAAGGTTTCTGAGCCTTGCGGTGCCAGAGAAAGGTGTCTGAGCCTTGCTGTGCCAGAGGAAAGGTGTCTGAGCCTTGCTGTGCCAGAGGAAAGGTGTCTGAGCCTTGCTGTGCCAGAGGAAGGGTTTCTGAGCCTTGCTGTGCCAGAAGGAAAGGTTTCTGAGCCTTGCTGTGCCAGAGGAAAGGTTTCTGAGCCTTGCTGTGCCAGAGGAAGGGTTTCTGAGCCTTGCTGTGCCAGAAGGAAAGGTTTCTGAGCCTTGCTGTGCCAGAGGAAAGGTTTCTGAGCCTTGCTGTGCCAGAGGAAAGGTTTCTGAGCCTTGCTGTGCCAGAAGGAAAGGTTTCTGAGCCTTGCTGTGCCAGAGGAAAGGTTTCTGAGCCTTGCTGTGCCAGAGGAAGGGTTTCTGAGCCTTGCTGTGCCAGAAGGAAAGGTTTCTGAGCCTTGCTGTGCCAGAGGAAAGGTTTCTGAGCCTTGCTGTGCCAGAGGAAAGGTTTCTGAGCCTTGCTGTGCCAGAAGGAAAGGTTTCTGAGCCTTGCTGTGCCAGAGGAAAGGTTTCTGAGCCTTGCTGTGCCAGAGGAAGGGTTTCTGAGCCTTGCTGTGCCAGAGGAAAGGTGTCTGAGCCTTGCTGTGCCATAGGAAGGGTTTCTGAGCCTTGCTGTGCCAGAGGAAGGGTTTCTGATCCTTGCTGTGCCAGAAGGAAAGGTGTCTGAGCCTTGCTGTGCCATTGGAAGGGTGTCTGATCCTTGCTGTGCCAGAAGGAAAGGTTTCCTTCCCTCTCGGAGCTGCCAGCTTGGGCTGTGCGAGGAGCCTGTGATTATCTGTGCACGATAAAACCTCGCAGCTGATAAAGCCTTTGTGTTTTCCACCTGGAGCTGCTGGGGCTGGGCAGGATAAGGGATTTTTCTCTAATATGTTTATTTTGAAGCAGCAGACAAGGTGAGGAGTGTTCCTGCACTCCAGAACACTCAGGAGCATAAAGCTTTACGTTTCTGATCTCAGCTCTTTCCTCCCAGCAGCTCCTTGACGTGTGCTTAGAAGTCTTTTCCCAGCAATGGGAGCTGGATCTTAAGGAACAGGAAAAATCTGGAGCAGCCTGGGACAGTGGGAGGTGTCCCTGCCATGGCTGGGGTGGCACTAGGTGGATTTGGGGTCCCTTCCCACCCAGACCTTGCCAGGGTCCTGCCCCACGTTTGCCCAGTGCATCACCCTCCACCCGGGGCTGGGGGCTGAGGAGCCCCTTTCCCACATCCCAGCCCTGCCCAGGAGCTGTGGGAAGTGCCCCCAAGCAGGGATGATGTGGGGCAGGCAGGAATTTCTCATTTCCCAGGTTCATTAAGCAGCCCAGTGTCCTTATCCCTGTGTATAAACAACATTTCCAACAGCTCCTGCTCCCGTCATCTCCTGATGGAAGGGGAAGCATTCAATTAGCAAACAGAGCCTCTAAAAGGGTGATTAACCAGAGCTCAGGAATAATAAACCCATTTAACGAGCGAGGGCTTTCTCAGCCTGCCATTTAAGCTACCTTTGTTCTTTGCAAGCAGGGGAGCTGCAGGGACATCTCGGTGCTGTTACCAGGGGGGTCTGAGCTCCCTGTGCACATCTGGGACCACCCCAAAGCTGTTCCTGGGTGTCCCTGGAGGGTTCCTGGCTGGGGAATGGGGAGTGCCAAAGCAGAGGATGCTGAGGACGAGTTCCCAGCGGCTGCACAAGGACAGGGGAGCACAAGGCAGATGCAATTTTGTCTCTGGACTCGTTTCCTGCAGCCCTGGCAGAGCTGTTTGTCCCAGGCAGGAGCCAGAAAGGGCTGAGCTAAGCCTGGGCAGGCTTGAGAAGAGGTTTACACCCCCCAGCCCGCAGTCCTGCTCTGCACAGCCACACCAAAGGAAATTGGATTTTGTTATCACTAAAAAGTCTCGTTTTCACAAGGAAGCGTCAGTGTAAAAGTTTCTTTTTAGCAGGAGAAAATATTCTTCCTGATTGACTGTGTGGCTAAGCCGAGTGCAGGAAGGGGAGCAGATGATGCTTTATGGAAGTAATTGCTCTAATCTCGTGGCTGCTGGAAGGCTGCAGTGTGTGCAGTGAGGATCACAGGGAGCTGCTTTATTACTGCTGGGATTGCTGATCTGCCCGGGCTCAGGCTCTGCTTAATGGAAATCCCCGGGCCTTTTCCTGGAGATCACATCTCCCTCATTAATCTTTTAATGGGCTTCAGTGAGAAAAGAGAACAGGGCTGGGTTTTTTTCCTGTTGTAGCAGGGAGTTTGGGATTTGTGTTCTGCCCCCTGCACCGGCAGGAGCGAGCCCTGCCCTCCTCCCTCTGCTGCCTCCAGAGCTCCAGCACTTTTCCAGGGCGTTTAACCAGGGAAAAACCCTCTGTTTCAGCCCCCAGCAGCACAGAGGGCTCTGTCCAGCCTGGCTCCAGCTCCTGAGCCTGAGCTCAGCGTTCCCAGGGTTGGGAGGCAGCCGGTCCTGGCTCAGGGGCTCCTGGGCAGGATGAGGCTGCTCCAGACATCCAGCCTGGCCTTGGGCACTGCCAGGGCAGCCACAGCTGCTCTGGGCACCCCGGGCCAGTGTTTAGACCAATATCTCAATTAATTAGCTGTTAATATTTAACCCTTGGCTTTGGAAAGCCCAGAGGCTCTGCTGCATCCCCGGGGCTGGAGGGATGAGCTGCTCCTCCCCTTGGGATGCAGGAGCTGGGAAATCAGGGAGAAGCATCCCCCCGGGAAAACCAACCTGCAGAAAGCACGGTGGGAATCAGTTCCCAAAGGGTCAATTGATCACTGGAGTCACAGTCCCTAATTCAAACCAGTCCCTAATTCCAAACAAGGGAAGGAATTATTGAAAGAAAGTCATTAATCGAGGAAAGCTTTTATTGAATGTGCTGCTGGGCTGCTCCTGCAGGCACTTGGGGGTTGCTGGTTTGTGTGTGAGATGAAGGAAACCACTGGGAGCTCCCTGGAGGAGCCCTGGGGATGGAGCAGGGGGTGGAGCAGGTCCCCCCTGGGCGTGGAAACTCCCAGATTTGGTAAAATCACAAATTTGAAATGTTTAAAAAGCAGAGTTGAAGGCCAGGCTGGACTGGGACAAGGGAGGGGTCCTTGGGTTCAGAGGGTTCCCACCCAAACCCTTCTGGGATCTGTTCCTGGATCATTCCCAGGGTGCCCACAGCACCTGGAGCTGAGGGAAATGGGCAGTGGGGGCTGCAGGAGGGGCTGCAGGAGAATGTCTCTCTGCCTGTTTTAAGAAACTCTGACCCTCAGCAGAACTCTGCTTTTAACCTTCGTCCCTGGGAAAAATTGCCAAAACTTTGGGATGAGTTGGAGCACACAGGATTTTAATATGTGGCAGTAGTAGTTTTTTACAGTGTATCATAGAGTGTAAAAATTAGAGGTTTAAAATTTTAATATGAAAGTGAATAAGACACAAAATAGAAGATTTAGGGTGTCGCCCCTTCTTCCTTCTTGTCCCTTTTCACCTCCATTTCTTGTAGTGCTTGTTGTAGAAGACTATTGGTTAGTGTGAGTAGTGGTGTGGAAGTTACGTGTATGGGTTAGTGGGAGTTATTAGTAGAAAAGTAAAAACAAGGTATGTATTAAAAGATAATTAGGTAAAATATCTTTAAAAAACCTTAGTTTTAAGTGCTCAAGGTCCATTTTGTACCTCACTTTTCACACACTAAGTCTAGTGCAGACGGTGTGCTGAACTTAAAATAAGATAAGAATAAACAAAACCCTGAAGACCAAGAAAAAAAGTGTCCAGCTCGTTCTTCACCCCTAGAAAAAAAACTCAGCAGAGGAGCTCCCTCCAAAGAGCCCAGAGAGTTAGGCTCCCTTGTTATGACCAAAAAACCACAACCCCCTCCATCCCTCAGTTTGTGTTTCCAGTAGCTCCAGTTCTGGTCTCCATTGGCTCTTTCCATGCTGCTCCTTTGTGTTGATTCAAGCTGTACCTGCCTCTCCCTGCAATCAGTAACATTAACTAATTAATGAATGCCCCAAAATGAAAAGTTACAGGAATTTATTCAGGCAGTTGATCCGGGCTGTGATCAGGAGATTGATCCCAGGCGCCCCTGCAGGAGCTGCTCCTGCCCTGTGATTGCAGCAATCTGTCCCCAGAGTGATCAGGAGTGGCACAGGAGACAAACGAGCCGGGCTGGGAATGGCAGGGCAGAGCTGATTAACGGGAATATTCCATCCTTCCAGAGCAGCCTGGCTCCGAGCGGGGCTGCACAGCAAAATCATTTATTTCTGTGCCTTAATGGGGAGAAAAATGACATCATAAGCAAAATGGAATAAACAGCAGAATGTAATTTCGCGATGGTTAACTCATTCTAATTCCTGCACTGGCAGTTTGGGGCATGGGCATTGAATTGGATTTCACATTCTTTTGGCTGAAAGAGAATATTTTTCCAAGGAATGGATAAAGGAGAGTGTGGCAGGATCCTGCCAGGTGTCCTGGGGGATGTTTCCCCCTTTCTGCAGTGACCTGAACTCAGCAGGAATTTCCCCATGGAAAGAGTTGATGCCTTAAGTTTCAGCTTTTCTATTTTCAGGTTCTGAGCTGCTTTAGTGTGAGGGTCTGGGCTCCATATCAGGG
>VWZP01001455.1:282973-316491 GCA_013396995.1 Dicaeum eximium | reverse complement strand
ATCTTGTGTCCTATTCACTCTCATATTAAAATCCTAAAACCCCAAATTCTTCACTCTGTGATACACTGCCATTACTCCCTGTGTGCTCCAACTCATCCCAAAGCCTTGGCAATTTTTCCCAGGGACGAAGGTTAAAAGCAGTGTTCTGCTGAGGGTCAGAGTTTCTTAAAGCAGGCAGAGAGACACTCTGTGTGCCCTGGATCCCAACAATAAACAGGGTTGAAATAGGATTTTTATAAAGGAAAATTGCATCCAGTGTTATTGCATGATAGTAACTAATGTGAAATACCTTGTGTTGGATTAATATGCAATTTATGGTAAATGCCAGCAACACATGGTCAGTCTTTGCTGCTACTGCTCTTTATGAGGCATCCAGGGGCAGGGATAGGTGGGATTTGGGGAAGGAATTGTCCCCTGGGAGGGGGGGAGGCCCTGGATCTCTGGAAGTGTCCAAGGCCAGGGTGGATGAGGCTTGGAGCACCCTGGGATAGTGGAAGGTGTCCCAAATTCTTACTTTGCCTGTAAGAGTTGAGAGATTACAGAAGGAGAATTTCATTAAATGAATGTAAGGATAAAGCAATACATATTTTCATTTCTATATATTTTAGTACATAGAACTGTATTTATTTATTTTGAAATTGATATAAAATATCTTTTTATTCCATTCCAAGTCCCTTAAAAGAGCTCATCCCACCCTTGTCTCTGGGCACATCCTTACAGTAGGAAAATGATTCATCTGACACACAGGAGACCAGAAGGAAACAGGTAAATAATTTTGCAAAAGAACATCTCACATTTTCTGTATCTATTTTTTATATATTTAATATAAAATAACAGGTCTAAACACCCCAGTTTGCTGTGGAACTTATGGAGTATCACTGATTCCTTTTTATAAACCACATTTTAAACAGTTTCTATCGCTTCCTAAAGCTTTAACTTCAGTCTTAGTTAAATCCTGCTCTGAAATGTCAATTAGCCTTATCAAATATGACATAATTGTCTCACAGCCTGCATTTCCCCATAATTCCAGGGAATTATGGCCCCATTATCCCATTCCAGAGCCTCAGAGCTGGGTTGTGAGCTGAGGGATGAATCCATGAACAGTCAGAGCTGCTCTGTAATGTCATCAGAACTGTCAAGGATGCCAAGGAGCTCTTCCCAGGCATCTCTTGCTGTGCCTGGGAATGGGGATATTCCCCTCATCCCTCCCTCTGTTGCTGTTTTGTGCTGATCAGAAAAACCTGGGATTTATTGCTGCCTCCTACAGAGGCTCTGCTGAAGGTCCTTTATTGCATTTATCTATTCCAATTGGAACCACAGGTCACTTCCAATCAAAAGTGCCTCAGCCTGGGTGAGAAGAAACTTCCCAAAGCTCCATGGAAGTGCCTGATGAAATAATCTCTGGGAAGAGCTGGCACCTGGAATCCCCAGACATCCTCATTAGGGCTCAGACCTTTTTATTGAGACCAATTTGGGCAGTTTTCTTGTCATTTGTCTCAGGCCTGATTTCCAGAATGTCTTCATTAATCAGGAACTGTTCAGACTGAGGAAATCCACTGGACCTGCAGACAAGGAGGGGATTCTGATTTCAGGAGTCACAGAATCCCTCTGTTGGAAAAACCCTCCAAGGCTTCAAAATGGTGATGATTTTTCCTAATAGGCTTTGAGGTACCACAGGTAAGGGGGGACTCTCCTGTGAATTCCTGCCCTGCTCTCATCAGGGGATGTGGGCAGAAATCAGAGTTATTTCAGCCCAAGCAAATAACAGCTCCTAAGTTCTTTTTAAAGCACAAAATCTCCCTCAGCAGCCACATAAACATGGGCCAGGAACAGGGAAAGCCATGGTAGTTGCTGCTTCCAGATTCCCACAGCACAAATCATCCATCCTGTCCAACAGGCAGGAGAAACAGCCTTGGACCTCTAGAACACTTGGATTTATTGACTGACAAGCTCCTAAGCAGCCCAAAGTTTAATTTGGAAGCTGTCAGGGAGCGGGGCTGAGTTCCTCAGCATTCATCAGACACAAACTGGCAGCTTGGCACGAGGGACAGGTTTCTTTTGAACTTTCCTTTTTGGCTGCAGAGCCACAAACTCCGTGTCCCAGATGTCCCCTGGGTGTGGCAGACACCTTGCCCTGCGCTGTGCTCACAGCCAGCCCCGTGCTGGGCTGGGATCCCTGGGCAGGGTTTGATCCCTGGGAATGGGGAGCCCAAACCCAGCCCAGATCCAGCTCTGCTCCCCTGCTGCTGTGACAAGGGGAGGAGGGGGCTGTGGTGGCCCTTCTGCGGCACCTCAAAGCAGCACGGTGGCATCGAAGGACTTCCTTCAAAACAAGCAATCCTATTTATAGCTCAGCTTTGGCTCTTTCCCATCCCTTTTCCCCAATCTTTTGGGCTTGTTAAGGAGGCCTGGGATGATTTTTTGGCTTTCTTTTGTCAGGCAAGGACGTTTTGATAGATACCAAAACACTCCAGCTGCAGCAAAAATCAGGAGTGTTAATGAGCAAAGACCTCCAAGATGATGGAGCCCAAGGCAGCACTGGGATTTTGGGAGTGGGAGGAGGTGCCTGTCCCAAGCTCTGGCCATGCCTGGTTGCCCTTGCCCAAGCTCCAAGCTCTGGAGCAGTTGACCTTAGGAAAGGAGGAGATGTCTCCTCAGAAAGCTGCAGGGACTGTTTGCATAGAGCAGCTTTTACCTGCTACAAGCAATCCCATAAATCCTCTCCTGAAAATAATAAGACCCAGTAGAATAGCAGTGCAAGGCTTACAGCTCCTGCCCAGGAGCTGTTTTCCATGTGAAAATACACAAAGCCCATCAAAGCCTCCATTCCAGCTTTTATGGGAAGGTTCAGTGTCGTTTAACAAAGGATAACAACAACAAATCCATGAGGGGGAGAGTGCAGTGAGTTTGCTGTGTAATATAAATTACCTCGTTGTTGAAGTAATTACCTAAATTACCTGTGCAATATAAATTACCTGGCATGAATGATGCCTTTTAGCCTAATGAATCCCCTTAGTTCACCAAAAAATGTGGGATCTTTATTGAGTTCCCTCCCATCAGTCACTGTCAGCCTGGGCTTTGCTGGGGTGGAGCTGGGAGCTGCTTTCTGCACAGGAAACTCTCCTGTCCCACTTTGGGGTTTGTTCTCTGTCACCCAGGGGACGTTCCCCTCTTGCTGTGGGTTTGTGTGGGGTGGATGAGTGCCAGCAGGGAATCAAACAAGTGTTTACATCCTGCCCCACCCTCCTTCAGCAATGAACTCTGTTCATGGCATCAGCAGTGTCCCCTCAGCTCAGGCCCTCTGCAGGGAGCTGGGGCTCCTGAGCTGCAGGTGGGGCCTTCAGGAACCTCATTGTTGGGAAGGATGATGAAGGAAGGCCTTGCAGAGATGGTTTACTAGTGAAAGATTTTAAGAATGAAGAAATAGAGCTGAAAGCAAAACTTGAGCTATAGAATGTGAAGCAGGAAGACAGTGATTAGGTTATCTGAAGGCCAAACCNCCCCAGATAAATAACAAGACTTTTCTAATACCTCATTTCTGTGGAAAGGGGCAAAGGAACCAGGGGGAGCACGGGTGGGAAGGTGGGTGGGTGGTCCCTGCTCCTGCAGTGGTGCCACTCGGATTTAGGGGCAGTTTGGGTGCAGGGGATGCTGCAGGTCAGTTCAGCCCTCCAAGGTCCCCAGGTCCAAGCTGTGCCTGGTCCCCACCTTGTCACCAGCCCAGAGCCCGGGTGCCACCTCCAGTGCTCCCTGGGCACAATAAATGCTCAATGTTTTCCTGCCTGCTGGGGCAGAAGGAGAAGCCTCTGCTGGAGAAAAAGCCCCCGATAAATCCTCTCCTCGTGCTTCAGATTGTGTCTGCTGACTGTGCTCAGCATGGCACAAACACTCCCAATGTGTTAATATTTAAAGGTGCTGTAAAATTATGTTTGCTTTAAAGGCAGAGCATATTAGTAAAGGAAAAAAAAACTCCTGCTCCTTAAGTAGTTTCATCTTTATTGACTTTGGTTTTTTAAGTGAGCTGACAGCACAAGGAGTGACAGTGACAATTTGGGAATTGGTGGGGATCCAGTAATGCCTGGATTTTGAACTATTTGGGTTAACCAGCTGCTTTTTTTGTTTTTCAGGAGCTGTGCCAGTTAATATTTTCAGCAGAGCTGCCCTGGGCTGAGGTCTGTGTCAGAGTAACACACGGTGCTGGCAGACAGGTACAGAGCCCTTGGGCATTCTCAACATTATTCTCCTAAGGTGACAAAAATATTTCTTGATTTGGCATTAAAAGCCTGTAAGAGTTGTGGGAGGTGGAAGTGATATTCCTGCAGGCAGGGTTTAAAAGCCTGAGGTACTTCCCCATTGTCCATTTGCTTCCCCTGTAAAACACTATTTATTTATTCTCGTTTCCATTTATTCCAACTGCAGCTTCCCCAGCTCATGGGTTTAGATGTCAAACTGCATCCTCGATGGCCACAGATAAATCACTTTTACTGCTCCTTCCCTGCTGCTGGGGCTCATGCTGCTGTTGGAATTCCAAACACATTCCATGAATTTTGTGCTGCTCTGCCAGCACAGAGCACGGGGGAGTTCCAGCTCCTGCTTCCCTTCACAACAAATTCATCCTCAGCCAGGACAGCTGGGGCTGGAATAGGAACCTGTAATTATCAATAATGCACTTTCAGATAAACCCAAAGCCGCTGGGTTTTGCTGTCTCATTGTAAGGCAATTTTTTGGGGGAGCAGATAAAGCAGTGCACAAAGGGAAGGGATTTCTCAGATGGGATAAGTGAGATAACTTCTTGGGCCTGATGTTTTCTATTATTTGTGACTCCTTGGGTGATTTCTTGGAGTGTTAAAGGGAATAAAAGCTGCTATCAGTCATCAGAGTGGAAGTGAAGAGGGGCAAGGCTCCTCTGTACTTTTATACACCCATCATTCAGGAGAGTGTGCATATTTCAAGATTTTTATTTCCAGAGAGGATCCTGGTGGAAGTGTGTGTTGAAAAGACAAATCAGAGCTTCTGTAACCTCTGTTTGTTCCTAGACAAGCTGTCCCTTTGCAGGCAGACCAACCTTCATTCCCTGCGTTCCTGGAGCTGTTCCTCTAAAACTTCCCAGCCCTGCAGCCTCCAGGAGACACAGGGAAAAAGCCCAGGCAGGAAATAATTGGGGATTTTACCTCCTCCCTCCAGGGAAGGGTGTCTGCAGAGCCAGCCCTGAGCTGGTGCCCAGGGGCTGCCCCAGGCTGGGGTCCAGGACCTGGCAGGGATCACCCCCAGCCCCTTCATGGGATGGTTTGGGTTGGAAAGGACCCTAAACCCACGGTGCCATGGCAGGGACACCTTCCCCTGTCCCACTGCTCCAGGCCCAGTGCCCAGGCTGGCCCTTCCTGCTGGCTGGGCAGGAGCAGCAGCGTTGTTTTAAAATGATCTGTGCCTGGAAAGCTGTTTGTTTGTTTGTTTGTTTGTTTGTTTGTTTGTTTGTTTGTTTGTTCCTCTGGGTTCTGTGTTGGGTGCTGAATGAGGCTCCGTGACTCCAGTATCAGAAGGCTGATATGATTTATTAGAATGGCTCCATTATTCAGAAGGTTTTAGGGCTGAGGTGCCCACGTTCAGAGTTACATGTTCTTTCCTTCGTGTTCAGAGCAAGACTCCCCAGTGCTTACAGAGTCAGAGAGGTTACAACCTCTGCATCATTGGCTAGAAAGAGAAAACTGCATCTCCTGTATCAGGAGACAGGCAAGGAATGCATCTGTTGTCCTTGAGTCCACACACAGACACGGGTTTGTTTTTACAGAAATCTGCAGAGAAGTCAGCTTTCCCATGGAAGGAAAAAGTCCAGCAAGTTTCCATATAAGAAACTCATAAATGGCAGTGACACAGCAGAGGGGCCCGTGGGCTGAGGGGGTGCCAGCTCTGCCACAGCTGCTCCTGCTTCACCTCCCAGCCCCTCCAGGGCCCATATTTCAGCTTTATCCAGGCTAATGAGTGCTTTAAGGACGCTGTCCATGGAAAACAGGGTCGTTTTTCCTCCTTCCCAGAGTGCTGCTGATGGACATTAATGGGGCTGGGAGCCGTTCCTCTGTCTCTCATTTTAAAAAACAGCTGGGGCTGAACTGGGGGAATGGAAAGGCTGACACCCACTTGTGTTCATTGATCATGGCCTGCCCTCATTAACTCTCAGTGCCTGTGATGTCCCACGGCTCCTGGGCTTTGGCAGGGCAGAGACCGGGCAGGAAGGGAGCAGAGAAAGCTGGAAATAGAAGTGATGGAATTCCAGACAGGGATCCCTGAGGGGAGGGGTCCTGGAGAGCTCAGGGTGATGGATCTGTCCCTCCCTGCCCTGCCTTACTCTGGGGCTTGAAAAAAATGTGCTGCTCATGGATTATATTTAATTTTATTTATCTATTGTGTGGAATATATTTTATTATCGTGTATAATATTAGAATATATTTGATTGTACTTAATGGAAGTATTTGGCTGTAAGCTGGAGCTCTCCTGAATGCACTGTCACTGCTCTGCCCTTCCCAAGGGAATCTTAAGGATGATAAAACTTGGGAAAATGCAGCCTAAAACATTATAAAGATGACAAATGTTCCCGTTGATTATGATGAAACTTTAAGAGATTTTTATCAGAAAATCCTGGTGGTGTAATTTTAATTTTTCATAAACTCTACCCTGGGTGAAGCTTCCTAAACCAGCGTGTTCAAACCCCGCTGAGGTCTCTTTGTGTTTTGCAAGCTGTTGTGGGCAACAAATAATATTAAAATTAATATTACACTTCTTTTGTTTCCCCTCTCCTGAGGGAGAGAACACATTTCTTGTTTCCTCCTGTATCAAAAGCTGTAATGTGAAATATTTCGGCGTGTGTGTGATGAATGGATTTCAGCTCCCAGCCCAGGATCTGCCTTGGCACCATCTGTGCATGGAATTCTTTGCAGTTTGAGGTTTGTACTGGAGCAGGATCCCAGGGAAGGGCTGGAGTCTCCATCCCTGGGAGGGTTCAGACCCCTGGGGCTGAGGGGCTGAGGCCAGGGCTCAGTGCTGCCTTGGTGATGGAATTTCACCCTTAATGATCCTGGGGTTCCACTGACCAGGACAGGAGCAGAGGGAACGGCCCCAGGCTGGGCCAGGGGAGCTCAGGGTGGCACCAGCAGGAATTTCCCCATGGAAAGGGGGCTCAGGCCTTGGAACTGCCCAGGGAGGGTTGGAGTGCCCATCCCTGGAGGTGTCCCAGGAATTCTGGAGGTGGCACTCAGGGCTCTGGGGACAAGGCTGGGATGGGGCTCAGGGGGGACTCCCTGGCTGGGAGGGATTTCCCAACCCCAGGGATTCCAGAAGATAATGCAAACGATGTCCTGGGAAGGAAATCCAACCTTTCCCAGTCCTGGGGAGGAGCCTGGGGTCTGTGACCTCGCCCAGGGGAGGCCAGTCCCCAGCCCAGCTCTCACTGGGTGTCTGCTGCGATCTACCTCCGGCTTTAATTGCTGGCAGTAATTAACCGCGGAGCAGCTGTCGTTAATTATCCCTTGTAATGAGGCAGCCTGTCCTGCAGGCTCCTGCCAGCACCACCTGCACATCTGGGGGCTCCCTGCTCACCTGTGGCACCTCCTGCAGCAGCTGCCCGGTGCCAGCCCCACCCTGCTCCGTGTGAGGCAGCCCCACCTGCCCCAAACCCTGCTGGGGGCTCTGAATCCCCCAGAACCGCCGGGGAAGGGAAAGTTTAATAATTCCTGGAGTTGTACGGGAGCTTTAGGAGCACAGCTCTGCCAGGGGAGGGCTCAGGGCTGCAAAGGGATGGAGGAATGGCCCAGTGCTCAGTGCTGAGGATGTGGTGCTTCCCCTAAAAAGTTTTGGTGTGTTTTTTTAGCCTTCAAACTATTTTGAGCAATTTATTTTTCCACCACGGCTGATCTTTCCTCTTTTGCAAGTTCGCTGTGTGGAATTCTGACTGGCATTTGTTGTGAAACATAGAATGACAAAGTTACATTTCCTTTAAATCTCCTCTGTACGCCCAGAGATGATTTGCTCAAAGGAATGTGATTGAGGGAGATCCATCTCCCCCCTTCAGGGAACCAATGTGGGAGTTAATGCTCTGTATCAGCTTTGGTACCCCCAGTCCCCAAACCAGCAATATCTGAACATGATGAGTGTGTGTGTGTGTGTTTAACAGGTGCAACTGAACCTGCAAAAAAAGAGAGGAAAATCCATCAAACTCATCAACCCCTCTGCTTTGTGAAGATGCTAAACAGAAGTCACTTTATCAAATAAAAACAAACGGCATTTTCATAACAGAGAGTAATAGGGAATTATTTTATTTGCAGCAGGAAATGATTGCCCGTCCCCTGCAGGAGGCTGGCAGTGATCTGGAGTTGTAGAACACAAAGCAGCCAGAGATACAATCACATTACAGGGCTTGTTGGAGCATTTGTTCCAATAAAAGCAGCGTGGGGCTGCCATCGATCACAGCTCCCAGCTCGCTGACACGGGCTCCTCTGTCACCTTTAGGCACAGCAAATAACGCTGTTAAATAACTGCTGCTCTCTCCAGAGCTGGGCTTTGCTCTTCATTAGATCAGCTTTGGAGCACAAATCCCCCTCTGATAGCTCTGGGGGCTCAGGGCCATTCGTTGTCTGCTGGGGAATGAATCCTGAGCCTTGGGAAGGGCCTGCAGCAGCTGCTGGGGACAGCTTGGGACAGCAATGCTTCTGTCACCTTCCTGGGGCTCTGGGCTGACAGATGGGCCCTGCAGCTCCTTCCACATGATTTAGGGGATTCTGCCCCTGTGCCCAGGTGAGCCCCACCTGCAGAGCTGGGCCAGCACAGCAGGACCTGGAGCTGCTGCAGAGAATCCAGAGGAGGCACCAAAGGATCAGAGCATGGAGCAGCTCTGCTGGGACACCCGGGGGGCTCACCTGGACAGCAGAACTTTGGGGAGACCTCAGGGTGGCCTTGCAGGGCCTGAAGGAGCCACAGGAAAGATGGAGAGGGACTGGGGACAAGGGATGGAGGGACAGGACACAGGGAATGGCTCCCAGTGCCAGAGGGCAGGGCTGGATGGGATTTTGGGAATTAGGAATTGTTCCCTGGCAGGGTGGGCAGGCCCTGGCACAGGGTGGAATTCCCAGAGCAGCTGTGGCTGCCCCTGGATCCCTGGCAGTGCCCAAGGCCAGGCTGGACACTGGGGCTGGGGACAGTGACAGTGGGAAGTGTCCCTGCCTGCCTCTGTGAGAGCTGGCACTTGGTGAAGTGGCATCATTGCTTTGATTCACCATTTTTGGGGGCTGGAATAGGGAAAAACCCTGAAATCCTCTCTCTGCTGTCAGTAGGACTCCTGTTAAGGTGGGAATGTTGTTTTAGAGCAATGTGGGGTTTGTGTCATTTGGTACCAAGAGAGAGCTGTGAAATCTTAATTTCACGGGATGTGCTGAGCTGGAAGGGGCCCACAGGGATCATCCCACAGGATCATCCCACAGGATCATCCCACAGGATCATCCCACAGGATCATGCAGGGCAGCCCCTGGCCCTGCCCAGCCACCCCAGCCATGCCCCCTGTGCCTGGCAGCCTTGTGCAAACACTCTCTGAAGGAACTGCAGGGCTTTTGCTCCGTGCCAGGCTCGGGGATCTCAGTCTGTGCTGGGGAGCAGCAAAGCTCCCTGCTGGAGCAGGAATTGCTCCCAGCCAGCCCTGGCACTGCCTCGTGCTCCTTCCTGCCCAGATCCCCTCTGCCCCAGCACTGGGGGATCCAGGGAAATGCTGGACAAGGAGTGAACCCAGCACAGGGGGATCCAGGGAATGCTGGACAATGAGTGAACCCAGCACAGGGGGATCCAGGGAAATGCTGGACAAGGAGAGAACCCAGCACAGGGGGATCCAGGGAATGCTGGACAAGGAGTGAACCCAGCACAGGGGGATCCAGGGAAATGCTGGACAAGGAGTGAACTCAGCACAGGGGGATCCAGGGAGCTGCAGGGAGGGAAATGCTGGACAAGGAGAGAACCCAGCACAGGGGGATCCAGGGAGCTGCAGAGAGGGAAATGCTGGACAAGGAGAGAACCCAGCCAGGGTGATCCCCCGTGCTGGAAGGGATGCAGGGACCTGGCCTCGCTCTCTGGCTGTGCCCTGCAGCCAGGGTGGGCTCAGAAACCCTCCCAGAGCCAGCTTTGTGATCTCATCCCCCAGGTGGGCTTTTCTAAGAGAAAACTGACCTTGCACAGGGCTCTCTGAGCATTTTCACAGCAGGGATTTTGCATTCTCACGTTTGTCAGTTCAGCTGCTGGCAGCCACACACCTGACAGAGATCCCAACTTTAAAGCTCCTCAGTTCAATTTTTAATTGTGCTTTATGGATAAAAAAATGTCTCTACATCAGTGCAGTCTAATAGCATTGATTTCAGCATGGAGTTATCAATTATTATTCAGAATTCTCTGTTATCTCGCTGCAGCTCTGCAGCCTGAGCTGATAATTCAATGTTCCATGTGATAGCCTTTAACTACCATCACTGTCAGGAGCAAATTCCTGGGTGAAATCCCAGTTTTTTCTTAGTGTGCTCCCTGGGTAAATAAGGCATTTGCTGCTTTGGCAGGGAGGTGATGCAGTGAGAACTCTCTCACTTGTGGTACTGTTTGCAGAATCAGCTGATCCAGAAATAACAACTTTGAGTTGTTCCTGGGCTGCAGGAGGAGTGGCTGCTGCGATCCCATTGCGGGAAAGGGGGAAAGCAGGAAAACTCCACCATGGCTTGGAAAGTTACAGCTGAGGAGTAGGGAAGTGCTGAACATGCAGAGCTGATTCTGTGGAACTGGAAATCCCCTGGGTCCCTGGCAGTGCCCAGGCCAGGCTGGAGCAGCCTGGGACAGTGGGAGGTGTCCCTGCCATGGCTGGGGTGCCACTGGGTGGGATTTGAGCTCCTTTCCCACCCAACCATTCCATGATTCTGGGATCAATGCACCTCCCTTCTGGTTCTGCTGCACAGGGAGGAGGTGCTTTGTGCCAGCCAGGTGACAGTGACACGGCTCCTGCTGGTGACAGCAGCCCAGGGAGGGTCACTGTGACCTCCTGAAGTCCTTCAGGGCAGGAGGAACTGACAGCAAGTGACACCACAGGATAACAGCATTCCATTAATTTGGGAACAGCTCCAGTGTCTCCAGCAGCTCATCCATGGGTTTGTGACAGCTCCTGCACATTTGGGAATGAGTGGAACCAGAATTCCTTCCTGGTGGGCCCATGGGACCGCTGTGCTCAGGGCAGGCACAGGTCACAGAACCCCAGACTGGATGGGCTGGAGGGACCCCAAAGCCCACCCAGTGCCACCCCAGCCATGGCAGGGACACCTCCCACTGTCCCAGGCTGCTCCAGCCCCAGTGTCCAGCCTGGCCTGGGACACTCCCAAGGAAAAATGCAATTATGTTTCTGCACAAGGAAATTAAGGAAGGACAGTTCCCAGATGAACTGTGTGCTGGGAGGGCAGGGAATATTTCCTCTTTGCAGCATGAATTATTCCTTTCATTTTCCCCCTCCTTTCAGTCTGTTGTAACCATAACTTTATTTAAAAGCTGCCTTTCTTTCCAGTGTGACTGCAATAATTTCTTAAAGAACATATTTTAATAGCTTGCCTATATGCTCAGGATTACTGTTTGCTCCCATAATTGCTCCTTAATTATTTTCCAATTGCTGAAACAACAGTTTTCACAGTTTATTAAAAAGCCTTTTTGAAAGCGTTCCCCCAAGGCATTGTCAGGTTTTATGACTGTCACTAACAGGCAGAGCAAGTGAATAATCAGCACGGGGCTGGTGGCACCCAGGGAATGGTGACACCCAGGCAGAGAGCACCAGGACCTGCCGTGGCACGGGCAGCCCCCAGTGTCCCAACCACTGGGACAGGGAGGTGTCCCTGCCCATGGTGATGCCCTCTGGGGCTACCTAAAAACAGAGGCCAGACAGAGTTAAGGGAATAAAAAGCAGTTCTATTTATTGAAGGGCCTTCAGGTGCATTTTGGGCAGATGAAACCCCCCCCAAAATGGACCACAGGTCATGGGTTCTCATATTTTTATAGTTTTGGTCCATTTGCATATTGGGGGTTAATCTCCCAATTACAGCTTCAGGTAATGAAGTAATTTAGCCCAAGTTGGCTCCCCCCAACTCACTTTTGTTTCCATCTCTGGGGCCTGAGGCAGTGAGAGGTCCTGGATAGCCAGGCCTGGAGAGGAATTGTTGTGTCTGCCCAAAATGGGAGAGCAGCAGCTCACACTGTGTGTGGGGTTTGGAGTTACACACTAAAGAACTGTGGGGTTACAAATAGATGAAAACATAAAACCCCAAATCCTAAGGCATCCAAGCAGGGCTGGAATGGGATGGGCTCCATCCAGCCTGGCCCTGGGCACTGCCAGGGATCCAGGGGCAGCCACAGCTGCTCTGGGAATTCCACCCTGTGCCAGGGCCTGCCCACCCTGCCAGGGAACAATTCCTGCCCAATTTCCCATTTATCCCAGCCTCTGGCAGTGGGAAGCCATTCCCCCTTGTGCTCAGACACAACTTGCATGTCCTCTTGTGACTTTGTAAAGTTCTGATGCAGAGAAACATAATGAGGGTCTCTAATTAGATTAATTTCCTCCCTGCTCCAGCCCCATGCAGGTTTAAACAAATTACCTCAGAGCAGAGAAACTTAACTCCCTGTCCCCAGATCCCAGGGATTTTGTGGCACTTCCACTGCTTGCTCTTCATTTTTCACTCTTGGGAAGAGTTATGTGTCTTTTTATTAGCTGGAGATACTTTACAGCCTCTTATCCCAACCACTCCACGGAAATGGCCAAATGCAGTCCTTAAAGAGGGGGTTTTAGGGAAAGAGGTGCTGTCTGTGTGTCTGGAATTGCTGCTGTTAAAGGGTCAAACCCTGGGAATTCTCATCTGCCTCAACTTCCCCCGAGGCTGGGGAGTTCCAGCTCTGCCACTCACCCCATGTCCCTTTTTGTTGCCTCTAAATAATCTGATACTCAGTGACAGAAACCATGAATGGCCTGAATTCCTCTTTCCAGGGGAAGTTTGGGAACCTGGGTGCCCCTTGACTGCCTTTTGAAATTAAGGATATTCATCCTTAAAATTATCTCACTTTCTGAAATTCATCATTTAAAGAGTCTCCCTTTCCCAAAGATGGATTTTTGAGGCTGTACTGCTGCTCAGGGGATACTGGCCCCCGTTTGAGCACTTGAATCTGCATTAATGTCATTTCCCCTGTCGGGTGCAGAACGGGAGATCAGGGGCTGTGAATGTGTCTTTACCCCTGTGCTGGGGGAGGCAGGGGGAGGATGCCCAGGGTTTTTAATCAGTGTTTCTTTTCAGAGGATGCTCAGGAAGGATTTGCTGTTCTGATAAAGGAGTCACTTACTGGACACGTCAGCTCTAAGGTCCCTTCCAACCCAAGTGTTTCATGGTTCTAAAAACTCTTCAATTCTACAAACACCTCCAGGGATGGGGACTGCACCCTCCCCTGAGCAACTGTGCCAGGCTGGGCAGCCCTTTCCATTAAATAATTTTTTAAATCTCCAGTCTAAACCTCCTTTGGGGCAGTTCCCTCTCCTCCTGTCCCTTGTTCCCTGGGAGCAGAGCCTGATCCCCCAGTTGCTGTCAGGTGGGAAAAGGCTGCTTTTATCAACCCCAGCCCTGCTGCTTCCATTGAATTTACCGAAGTGAAACACAAGGGAAGTGCAGAGGAGTGGGGCAGGCTCAGCCTGGAGCTCCTGCACCACAACAGGAGGACTCTGCAGTGAGCCCAGGGGTAAATTTGCTCAAGCTAAGAGAGGGGGGAACCCACCTCTGAAAAGTAAATTTTGGCAGCTTGGATGTTACTCCAGCACCCAAGGGAGTCCTGCCCTGCCCCGGGGAAGGCAAAAGCAGAGAGGAAACTGCTCTGCCTGGCAGCAGGTACCCAAAATATTCCACTTTACACCCTGGTTGTGCTGCTGCCCTGGACAGGCCACGGCTGAGCTGCTGCCTCAGGAAATGCTGGGTTTAGGGACAGCAGAACGCTACAGAAATGGTCTGAGGGTGCACTGGAGCCTCACACCTGCTTTAATGCACTACAGATAAAAGCTTTCCCCTCTCTTTGCCACCTCTCCCATTAAATTCTGCTCAGGAGAGGAGTTCATTCCTTAATGTTCCTGCTGCTGACTCAGCACCTGGGTTATCTCTGGGGCATTACATTCCCAGCCTTTGTTTTGTTTCCCGTGCTGAATAAATTACAAATGCTAATTTCTGCTCTCTAGAAGGGAAGATTAAGGCAGCAGAACAGACAGGGATGCCAAAACATTTATTGAATGAGTTGCAAAAGTGAAACAGAGCCTGTGGATTTCCCATTGAGCTCAGAGCAGGATTCCAACCCTGAATTCAAGATCAAGTCCTTTATTTACCCACAATCCAATTTAGTGCAAATACATCACATCCAACATCTGTATTCTGCAACCCACTGCTGAATAACCCTTGAAAATGTTATTTCCTCTTGCTCCTGTGTGTACTTGCACAGGGCTCCTGCAGCCTGTCCTGGGCCTGAGAGCCCTCTGGGGGAGGGAATTTCCCCCAGTATTTAATCTAAACCTGGAAACACCACGGGGAGCTTAAATAACATCCCTTGATACCACAGTCTATAGAACTTTCTTGTAATTCTCACCTGGTTTGAATTATGTTTGGAGTGGTTTGTGAAATCACCTCTATTTAATATTTATTGGACCATAAATGCTGTATTTTATTCTACTTTTGAAAAACAACTTCTGTGGAGTTGCATTCAGTTCTGCAGCCATTGGAGAGGTGATTTTACTGCCTGAAGCAATCAATTATTCTGTATTAAAGAGCGAATATTTGCATTAGGCAGGTGATTATCACCTGAGATGATCCGAGGGATGGAGCAGCTCTGCTGGGAGAGCTGGGATTGTTCACCTGGACAGGAGAACTTTGGGGGGACCTAAGGGTGGCCTCACAGCACCTGAAGGAGCCAGAAAAGATGGAGAGAGACTGGGGACAAGGGATGGAGGGACAGGACGCAGGGAATGGCACTGGATGGCCTCGAAGGTCCCTTCCAACCAAAGTGGATTTTTTTTCCGAGGTGAAAAAAAAAGAGAGTTTATTCCTTTCGTATCCTTGGTTTGTTCCCTTCCAGCTTGGATCACCTGGCACAGGGATCCACTCCCACCCCCTCGGGGCTGCAAGTGTGACTCCCGTAAATCTCATTTGTATCTCCGGATGGAAAAAAGATTTTCAAGCCTGATAATTTTAACCGTTTCCACCGGTTTTCTGTTTTGGTCCTCAGGTGGAAGAGTCCCTTTTATACCCAGGCTTAGAAGGCTGCGTTTCCCTGCTTTGCTTCTCCCGCAGTACGAAGAAGATGATGCTTAATGGGGACATTTAGGGAGTGCTCAAATCACAGCCCGCGGTTTGCAGGGCTTTTCTCACGGAAAGAAAAGTTGTCATGGAAACGGAGCAGTCGGAGCTTTAATTCCACTTAAAGACCCGCAGAGGATGAGAGCGGAGGGGCTCTGCCAGGTCAGGGAGAGCTGGCCCTGCTGCCCCCTCTGCCCCTCAGAACTTTAGGATAGCATCCCTCCTGGAAACGGAGGTGGTTCCATGGGAGCAGAGAAAAGCAGGAATTATCCACTCCTGACTCCTGCATTATCCACCCATGACTCTCCTGCATTATCTACTCCTGGTTCCATCATTGTCCACTCGTGACTCCTGCATTATCCACTCACGATTCCACCATTATCCACTCAAGATTCCAGCATTATCACTCCCGACTCCTGCATTATCCACTCGTGATTCCTGCATTATCTACTCCTGATTCCTGCATTATCCACTCCTGATTCCTTCATTATCCACTCCTGATTCCAGCATTATCCACTCGTGATTCCTGCATTATTCACCCAAGATTTCTGCATTATCCACTCGTGATTCCTGCATTATCCACTCCTGACTCCTGCATTATCCACTTATGATTCCTGCATTATTCACCCAAAATTTCTGCATTATTACTCCTGACTCCTCCATTATCCACTTCTGATTCCATCATTATTCACCCATGGCTCCTGCATTATATATTCCCGATTCCTTCATTATCCACTCCTGATTCCAGCATTATCCACCCAAGATTCCATCATTATCCACTCAAGATTCCATCATTATCCACCCAAGATTCCTGCATTATCCACCCAAGATTCCAGCATTATCCACCCAAGATTCCTGCATTATCACTCATGATTGATTCCAGCATTATCCACCCAAGATTCCATCATTATCCACTCCTGACTCCTGCATTATCCACCCAAAATTCCATCATTATCCACCCAAGATTCCATCACCACCCACCCAGCCCTGCTCCTCACTCCTGGGGTTGTTCAGCCCGGGCTGTGTGACTGGCATCAAGAGCAGAGCCATGACATTCTCCTGACAAATCCCATCAACATTAATTGCCTTCATTTCTCCTTCAGTGTCTGGGTCGTTAATGAGATTTGTGATCTAATTTCTCATCTCTTTGTCACATCAGCTGGGAATAATCTTCCTAACAAACATTTATGGACATAATATTCACACATCCATCCAATATGTCCTTTACAACCCAGTCTTCTCCAGAAAGGGTTTCTATTTTGACAGATGAGTTTAATAAAAAAAAAATCTCGGAGCTGAGCATTCCAAAACTCGAGAATTCAATAAAAACTTCCCCCAAAGCAGAGTGTTCCTTCTAAAGTGAGAGAGAAAGAAGGAACATCTTCATATTTAGCCCCCATTTCAGTCCATGGATGGGAAAGGGTCTTACAAATGTTATTCCATTTTACCATGAGGCAACAAAACTGCACGGGAGCAAAGGGATTTGGCAAGTCTAGCTCTCAGTTCTCTTCCTAAATTTGCTTCCAGTTCCTTGAAAAATTGACAGAATGAAGGTGAAGGCCATGTTGGAGCAGCCTGGGATAGTGGGAGGTGTCCCTGCCATGGCAGCGGTGGCTCTGGGTGGGATTTAAGGTCCTTCCAACCCAAACCACTCCAGGATTCTACAATTAATTCCAACCCCATGCTCCACCCCAGGGCACAGACTTCACCAAGCACTGAAGAATTGCTTGTAGGCACAGAGAGAAAACCCACAGAGAGAATATGAGGGGGGTTTTGTTTTGAGGTTTCCCCACTTCTCTGGGTCACAGCAAATCCCAGCTCTGGGTGCTGCAAGGCCAGTGTGGTTTGATCCAGGGAGTTCCTCCCAGAAACCCTTCCTGGGAGCACAGGAATATCCTCTTTTCCTTCTTTAGGGCTTTATTTCCTTCTCATTGAACTTTTTTAAAGGCAAAACAAACCTTGCAATTCATGAGCCACGTTTTTCCCTCTCTACCCCTCCCAGTTTTCAGACCTGAACACAGCAGCATCCCTTGATCCAGAGCTCTGGGGGAATTAAAAGCTTCTGCAAATCCCCTGGAACTCTTCAGCCTTGGCTCCAGCTGGGAGAATCTCCCAGTGCATGGGCAGGGTGGGATTCCAGGGGTGTCCTGTGCCCTGTCCATCCCCTGGGTGCTCTCCCCCAGCTCCCTCTGCTTCCCTGGCCCATCCAACACCTCCCAGCAACATTTGCTGTGCCCCCTCCTGCACTCCTGGCCCAGGGCTCCTTCAGCCCAGTGCTGTGTGAGGAGAGCATCAATGAACAGGAGACTTGTGGTGGCTCGGGGTAAAAAATCCTGGCTTAATGTAAAAATCCTGGTTTAATGTAGAAAATTCTGGTTTAACGTAAAAATCCTGGTTTACTGTAAAAATCCTGGTTTAACGTAAAAATCCTGGTTTAACGTAAAAATCCTGGTTTCAGGTGTGCCAGGAATTCCTGTTTGCAGAGGATTCAGTGCTGGGAGGGCCAAGGGCAGCTCCCTGGGCTTGCTGCTCCCTTAGGAACAATTTCTGAGGGGTGGGGCAGAGGGAGGTGGCCCCTGTCCTGCCCTGGCCAGCCAGGCTGTGCATGGGGCCACGGGCACGGCCTGGCACTCAGTGACACTGCCTGGCACTCATTGGCATGGCCTGCCAAAGCCTGGCACCCATGGGAACAGCCTGGCACCCATGGGAACAGCCTGGCACCCCTAGGCACAGCCTGGCACTCAGTGACACAGCCTGGCACTCATTGGCATGGCCTGGCACAGCCTGGCACCCCTGGCACAGCCTGGCACCCACTGCCAAAGCCTGGCACCCATTGGCACAGCCTGGCACCCATGGGAACAGCCTGGCACCCCTAGGCACAGCCTGGCACCCAGTGACACAGCCTGGCACCCATGGGAACAGCCTGGCACCCATTGGCACAGCCTGGCACCCATTGGCACAGCCTGGCACCCCTGGGAGCAGCCTGGCACCCAGTGACACAGCCTGGCACTCAGTGACACAGCCTGGCACCCAGGTCAGGCAGGAGCCTTCTCTCCAGAGCCATTCCCAGCAATCAAACCCCTCTGTGCTCCCTGAGCTCTCTCTAATGAGCTGGATTTACGTTTCCATGGGAGAGGTAATTCCCCAAACGCACGGGGTTTAAAATCATTTCTTATTTTAGGCTGCCAAGCTACAGTTAACCTTATAATGGTTTTCTCTAGGAAGTAATTCCAGGATTTACCTACTCCTCTGTCTCTGTGCTGCTGCACCCTCTGTATAAATCACACATAATTACTTGGAGAAGGAGATCTGACCTGCCTCTTTAGTCTTTCTTCTCAATTAGCCCTGCAATTACAGCAAATGGAGTCGAGCAGTGCTTCCCGGAGCCACACTGTGCCACTCTGCCACCGTGCCATTGTGCCACTGTGCCATTGTGCCACTGTGCCACTGTGCCACTGTGCCACTGTGCCATTGTGCCACTGTGCCACTGTGCCCCTGTGCCACTGTGCCATTGTGCCACCGTGCCACTGTGCCACCGGGCCACTGTGCCACTGTGCCATTGTGCCACTGTGCCACTGTGCCACTGTGCCACCGTGCCACTGTGCCACTGTGCCGGAGGCTGGCAGCACTGGCACCTGAGAGAGCCCCGGGCACAGCTCCCACCCCTCCCGGCTGGGAAACACCTTCGATGGCTCTGCTGGGAAGTGCTCGGAGCTCTTAGCCCACAATAATGCCGCAGGGACTTTGATAAAGTTCGTGTAATGACCCAAATTCCTGGCTGGAGGTGACCCTCTGGTGGCTCTGCTCAGAGGTGACAAAGCAGAGCTGCCCTGGGGATGGCAGACTGGAGATGAGCTGAGCCAGGACCACAGGGATCAGTAATGGGGGTTTTCCAGCAATCCAGGCTGGTTTGGGTGGGAAGGGACCTTAAAGCCCACCCGGGGACACCTCCCACTGTCCCAGGCTGCTCCCAGTCCTTGGGCACTGCCAGGGATCCAGGGGCAGCCACAGCTGCTCTGGGAATTCCATCCCAGCCCCTGCCCACCCTGCCAGGGAACAATTCCTTCCAGAAATCCCATCCAGGCCTGCCCACCTTCAGCTGAAGGCCATAAATGAATGTTTCTCTCCTGAACTTCCCACAACTGTGTGTGGTTTAGTTTCTGTGTGTCACCTGCCTGCTCTGAATTCCCTTTTCCAGCACACCCCGTTATCAAGCTGCTGATTAATTGCTGACAGGAAAATGAGAACTTTATGTCTGTTATCAAGGAAATGATGGGCATGGTTTGAGAGCTGCAGTCACACTTTCCAGAACATATTTCCAGTATATATTTCAAAGATCTATAGGATGTACGTGAGAATTGCTCCTCCTTTGATCCCATTTCTAATATTAGTAAAACTGTCAAGTCTCATTAGCTGCAGGTTAATTCAGCCTTTCACAGGTGATTAAAATACAGACAGTGTGGAGCAGATGTCACCTTTCCTCTGGGTTCTAATAAAAGGGGAGAAAAAGCAGCAGCACTGAAATGCATGTTCCAGAGATTTCTGGCACTTTCAGACACCTCAGCAGTGGGGAAGCACCAGGGACAAGGAGAGTTTCAGTGTAAAGGTGACATTCAGGGACAGTCACCCTGTAGGGCAGGACACACGGACCCACCGAATTACAGAATCATTGAGGTTGGGAAAAACCTTTAGGATGATGGAATCCAACCATTCCAGCCCTGCCAGGCCACCACTGCTCCGTGTCCCCAGTGCCACATCCACAGGGCTGTGAGATCCCTGCAGGGATGGGAACTCCAGCCCTGCCCTGGGCAGCTGGGCCAGGGCTGGCACCTCTTTCCATGATGGAATTTTTCCTAAATCCACCTGAAATTCCCCTGGCACAGCCTGAGGCTGCTTCCTCTTCACAGAATCCCAGAATCCCTGGGTTGAGAGAGACCATCAGGATCATCGAGTCCAGCCCAGCCCCACCAGCTCAGCTAAACCCTGGCACCCAGTGCCACATCCAGGCTTTGTTAAACACACCCAGGGATGGGGACTGCACCCTCTCCCCGGGCAGAACATTCCAGAATTGATCACTCTTTTTGTGAAAAACTTTTTCCTCACTCAGATTTACAGCCACATGCAGCCAGAGATCTCCCTGCTGCATCTCCCTCCTGCTCCTTTCTTCTGCCCTGAAGAAAGGTTTCCCCTGCAAACAACCTGGATTTTTAATGAGAGAAATTTGTAATCTTTTACAGATTACTGAATTGCATTGATAATAATAAATTAGAAAGTATATTAAAGCCCTTAAAGGATTGATTCTCCTGATTCCAGGTGAAATAAAGAAGAATCAAGCAATTTACCTTTAACCCCATATTTATTCCCTAAGATAGGATGTGACCTAAACAAAGGAGAATACTCATGTCCCTGCAGTGTTGACTGTGGATTGCAACTAATTTAAATTGAATTTAAACTTGTATCTTATCATTAAAATTTAAATATTTTCAGCATGTTTTTCAAGGAACTGAGCTCCAGAGCAGTTACTGATGATTGGCAATGTTATAACAGTTTCCAGTGGGGATGTTACCCAGAAAATGCCGATCTCTTGTTGCACTGACTACGAAAAAAAGTTTATTTATGAGCCAAAACCCAGCATTTATTTTTTGTGTCTTGCATGCATTGCTGGAAGTGTAAATATCAGCCTTGCTTTGCTCTGGTAATAAAGACAAATTAGGTACATGCAAAGAGCAGCCACGGAAAGGAGAGAACACCACAGACAGAAAATCAGAGAATGAGCAATGCTGGTTTCCCTGGCTTTTGCAGATTTTTTACACCACATGGACAGGGGGTTGTGTCCAAACAGCTCAGAGCCTTGTTCTGCTCGGATCATAGGGAAGGAGCTTCAGCTGTGGTGGGATTTCCTTCTGGAGGGGATGGTCCTGTCCTGGTCCTGGGGAGCAGAGATGGGAGCTGCCCCTGCTGCCCTTGGCAGGATGTTGGAGATGGAGAGGGGAAACTCCAGGGAGAGCTCAGAGCCCTGCCAGGGCCTGAAGGGGCTCCAGGAGAGCTGGAGAGGGGCTGGGGACAAGGGATGGAGGGACAGGACACAGGGAATGTGCCATCCCCAGTGCCAGAGGGCAGGGATGGATGGGATATTGGGAATTGGGAATTGTTCCCTGGCAGGGTGGGCAGGGGCTGGGATGGAATTCCCAGAGGAGCTGTGGCTGCCCCTGGATCCCTGGCAGTGCCCAAGGCCAGGCTGGACACTGGGGCTGGGGACAGGGACAGTGGGAGGTGTCCCTGCCATGGCTGGGGTAATTTTTAAGGTCCTTTCCAACCCAGATCATTCTGTGATTCTTTTGAAACTTTGCTTCCTCTTCCTTCCATAACCTCCCAAAGTCTGGTTCTGATTCTTTCCATGCTTGCCATTTGTATTGTACTTCAGGCCCTGCTGGAAAGGCACCCAAGCTGTGCAGAGGATGGGTGTGGGTCTGGGTGTGATGGGAAGGGGGCTGGATGTGATCTGAGTGTGATGGGAAGGGGGATGGATGTGTCTGGGTGTGATGGGAAGGGGGATGGATGTGTCTGGGTGTGAGGGGAAGGGGGATGGATGTGATCTGGGTGTGATGGGAAGGGCTGCAGCCTGCACTGCCCTGCTGTGGGGCTGAGCACGACAGCAGCATTTCCACCCTGGGCTCAAAGGTGATGACCCTGCCTGAGCTTTCTTCAAATTTGTGCACAGAGACGCTGAAAAGACCAAAACAGCAGGAACAGAATAAAATGTGAATGAGCTGAGGGCAGGGCCCTGGGCTGGATGGGGTGAGATCAGGCTGGAGGAGCACAGGCTGCTGCAGGAGGAAAAGGGGTCGGGCTGGCTGCGGGCTCCCAGAAGGGAAACGCTCATGAGTCACAGACAGCAGCTCAGTGTGGGGGTGCCCAGGGTCTGGGGGTGGATTTTGGGAGAGTAAAAGGGGTTCCAGTCCTGCAGCTGGAAAATCCTAAAGGTTTTCAGGGAGGAGGAACTGAGCATGGCACGGGCTGAGGGTGGAGCAGAGCTCGCAGGTGAAGGCTGAGAGATGGTTCATAAACAGCAGCACGAGCTCTTGCAGGAGGTGCAAACTGAGCATAAATAATTCACAGTTCAGGAGAGATTAAAAGAGACCAGAACTGGGATCTCACATCCAAACCCTTCCTTTGCTGTTTGCTCCTTCTCAGTGACGCAGGGGTAGCTTGGATGTTGGGGAAGATGCTGCAGTGCTGTGGCACAGTCACCAGCCCTTTGAAGCTGCCAGGGCCCTAACGAGGCCGCTGTCATTAGCAGGAGCCAGGCTGGTGCAGGGACACCAACACCACCCCAAACATCAGCAGATGGAACTCGTTCTGCCCTCTGAGCTGGGGACAGAGCAGGGGTCACTGCAGTGGGGATGGGGTCGTGTCCTTTGTGCCACGCTGACCCCTCTCCTCTCTGAGCAGCAGTGTTGCAGTAAAGCAGGCAGGACTCTCTTTCTTCAGGCAGGAAAAGCCAATTCTTTATTCACATAACTCATTTTTATACAGTTTTCACAGGCTTTGTGTTTCACTCTAATTGGCTGGTAGTTTTCTTGCCACTCAATTCATTGGTTACAAAGTGTTTGTGTGTGTACATGTCAAGACTTTTTCTATTCATGGGTGTTTACATTTTGTCTTTTGTTATTACAGATGCAACTTATTTTTCTCTACAATAATAGGTTGTCATGCAAATGGATTGTCATTCTCAAGATTCTTTCACGTGGGAACTTAGCTAGCTGTTTAACTGCACTTAGAAGAAGTAACAGGCTTAAGCCCTGGTTTTATAAAGCTTTTCTTTTATAAGATTCTTACCTGCAACACTGGAGTACCCCCTGCTAGCAGAGCAGCCTGGGAGATGTCCCTGACACATCACCCAAGGCTGTATCAGACATCCTCTCGGGTTTGGGGTGAAGTTCCTCTCCTCTCTGGCTCCCCCTCCTCCCCCAAACCACACACAGGCTTTAGGAGAGCCAGAATTAAAGCTGGCAGATGTCAAATTGCTGTGGCAGTGAGAGGAGCATTTCTCAGCTCATAAATTGGTTTATGACTTTTCATGTAGCAGTCGGAGTAAAATAAATTTATGGACTCAAGAACAGCTTTTTAATGGAAGAGCAATGGAGCTGAGGCAGAAGTTCTTGGCACAGAGTGTTCGGAGGATAATCAGGACCTGACTGGACAAGGCTCTAACAGGGGCCAGGCAGTGAGCAGGACTTGGGGTTAAATGTCCAATCTGTGACTTTTTAATGGATTTTGATTGGTTTTATTGATTTTCATGATGCTGAGTAATTATCAAAACACACCTGCCTGTAGGAAACATGCCATGAGAATTCAAGTGGGAAAACCTTCCAGGTAAATATTGTAAAGACAAGGACTGGATTATTTTGGGTCTGCAGGAACTGCTTCATGTTTAATGAAGACTTTGCCATGGCAGGGTCAGTCCCTGGAGGTGACACAGCACAGGGGGAAGTGAGGGGAACTAAAACTGGGCCCAGTGTGGGACTGAAACTGGAACCAGCATGGGACTGAAACTGGGCTCACCATGGGACTGAAACTGGGCTCACCATGGGACTGAGACTGGAACCAGCATGGGACTGAAACTGGAACCAGCGTGGGACTGAGACTGGGCCCAGCATGGGACTGAAACTGGAACCAGCGTGGGACTGAAACTGGAACCAGCATGGGACTGAAACTGGAACCAGCATGGGACTGAGACTGGGCTCACCATGGGACTGAAACTGGGCTCAGCACAAGACTGAAACTGGAACCAGCATGGGACTGAAACTGGGCCCAGCACGGGACTGAGACTGGAACCAGTATGGGACTGAGACTGGAACCAGCATGGGACTGAGACTGGAACCAGCGTGGGACTGAGACTGGAACCAGCACGGGACTGAGACTGGAACCAGTATGGGACTGAGACTGGAACCACCACGGGACTGAGACTGGAACCAGCGTGGGACTGAGACTGGGCCCAGCATGGGACTGAGACTGGAACCAGCACGGGACTGAGACTGGAACCAGTATGGGACTGAGGCTGGAACCACCATGGGACTGAGACTGGAACCACCACGGGACTGAGGCTGGAACCAGCATGGGACTGAAACTGGAACCAGCATGGGACTGAGGCTGGAACCACGACAGGGACTCCCTGCTTTTCCCAGCCTTCTCAGAAGAAGCTCTGGCTGCTCCAAAAGGCTTTTCCTCCCCGGCTCTGCACACCAGAGCTGGATCCCTGTATTTGAACCCAGGCCTTGGCCCACGGCTGTGAGCAGCAGGGCTAACACATTGCCAAGAGGCAATGCACAAATGTTAATTTTATTAATTGGTGACCTAGAGCAACTGTGGCTGCCCCTGGATCCCTGGAAGTGTCTGAGGCCAGGCTGGACAGGGCTTGGAGCAGCCTGGGACAGGGGAAGGTGTCCCTGCCCATGGAGCTGGATGGGCTTAAGGTCCCTTTCAGCCCAAGCCATTCCAGATTCCTTGGGAATGACGACTCATAACACACAGGCCTGGCTGGGACAAGGTTTTGCCTGACATTTCAGGAGCTGGGAATATCTTCCCAAGGTGCTGCCCTGCTTGCAAAGGCAGCTCCTCCTCGTGCCTGCTCTGATCAGCACCTGCCACACACTGTAGGTGTGCTTTGGGTGCTCACTTCCTCCGAGCTGAGCAATAACGGGATTTCTGCAATTCCAAACCCCAAAGACACGTGCTTTGGTGATGAAAGATCTGTCCATACAAATGTGACTCCTGATAATTAAATATGCCCTTCCATCAAGCTGGGAAAGACATGGAGCAAAGATTTAGGGGCAGCAGAGGGAATCCAAAATTAGATCTGCACCATAAGCTGCATTACTTAGGGAAAGCAGAATTTATTTGCTCCAGTTGTGGAGTCACTAATATTCCCAGAGAGAGACTTTCTCCTGCAATACATTGAGAAGATGGATCATGTTTTAAGCCTTCCAGGGTGTTTGGTGCAGGGTGCTTTGTTAGGGAATGGCAGACATCTCAGAATAGGGAAATCATCCCATCCTGCAGTTATTCACGCTGAATACAGAAATTACAGAATCATTGAGCCAAGCACTACCACTGCTTTTCTCTCTGGATATCTGTCTTCCCCTGCCTAAATCATGAATTTCCCCCTTCCCCTGTGTCACATGAGCAGTCTGGGTGAACCCCAGAGAACTTCCCTGGGTGTGACAGACATCAGGAAGCAGAGCTGAAATCAGGGATTCATTGCTCACCTGGTGGAGCAGATCCTCCTCAGGGATCCGTGCTGGCCCCTGCCCAGCTGCCTCTGGACGGATGTGGTGCCCTGCACACCCCACAGCCCCAGCCAGGGCAGTAAATCTCCACTGGCTAACCAGCTCCAGCAGGGTTTGATTCCCCCTGTCTGCCCAGAACTCTTCCTGCCTGAAACCCAGGAGATATTGGAGCATTATCAGCAAAGGCAGGCTCGGTCTGAAGGCTGTTGCACACAACTGGCTGCCCAATGCTCTGTTCTCTGCCAGTCCCTCGGTGGCTGTGATGGGTGAGGCTGGCACTGGCCCAGCCTTCCCTTGGGAAAAGGTGATTTTACAGCCTTTTACAGCAAACTGAGCAGAGCAGCAGGCTCAGCTCTCCTCAAAAGGTGATTTTACAGCCTTTTATAGCAAAGTGAGCAGAGCAAACAGGTAAACAGGAAATCTGGAGAGGAGAGGAGAGAAAGTGCCCTCAGAGCTCCCGGCGTGCCAGAAAAACAGGCTCTGGCTCGATGGCACCTTCTGGAGCCAAAGCCTCCAGTCCTGGATCCATAGTTAATTAATTAAAGGTGATTAGTATTTACTCTGCTAGACAACAGAGAAAGCCAATGGGTATCTGTGCTCCTATTGACAGACCCCAGCACATCGATCTTTCCCTCCCCACAAGGATTTTCCTTTAGGATCTCCCATTTTACCAGGGAATTTTAAGCAGAGGATGAAGCTGAGCTTGTCTGAGCTTCTCTGGACTTGCTGATAGAATAAGGCTCTGAGAACAAGAGAAATCTCAGGGAATTAATTGGTTTTTCCCCTAAAGTGACTTGGATCAATCCAGCTTTCCCAGCTGCTTGGGAGTTAATAGGAACAAATAGCAAATCCCTGCTCTTCAGCTGGGCTTTAATGCAGCTTTCCCCTCCCATCCAGGAGATTTTCTTCCTCACTCACTCCACCCTCATGTTCTAACACATGTAATATATTAAAAATTAATGTATTAATTCCGATTTTCTCCCAAGCTTCCCCTGAATCAGGCAGAATTTAGCTCCTGGGACAAACAGACAGATCTCAGGAGCCAACACACAAATTACTTGTAAGAAATAATAAACCTGGGGGATTCCTTTAAAAATGATTGGGTCGTATCAGTGGATGCCATGACTTGACTAAGTTAAATAGTTTGCCTATTTTTTTTTTAATTTAAATGTGCCCTCAAGACTTTTAAATACACAAAATCATTTAATTTAATCCCTGCAAGGTATTTCCCCCTTGGAGGATTTTGTTTCCCTGCTCAAAACAGGAGCTAAAATCTTTAATGGCCAAGTCTGAGCAAACAGAAACATTGCACCTCATCCTGAACAAAGCTGTGCTCAGTAATCAAACAATTAATTGCCTCAGACAGAATGGAAGAAAAAATTCCAATTCTCTGCATTTCAACCAGCAGCAATATTTGGAAGCATTTCCCCATGAAGAATTAAATAAAGTTAAAACCCTTCCCTGGATTGCCCCCTTAGGAATTGCTGGTTTGAGCTCAGCCCTTGGAACAAACAGAGGGAATCCTGCAGGGATTAAACCTCAGTTTAACCATAAATCCAAGAACAAGAGAGGTTTTGGCCATAGGTACAAGCCAGGCTTTGCTTTACACAATGAATTTGGTGTTCTCTGCTCTGCTGAGGCTTTGCCAGAGAGAAGGGAAGGGGGGAAATACAGAGAGGAAGGAAATAAAAACAAGAAGGAGAAAGGCACAAGGGAAATTGTTCCTATTTCCCATATTTCACACTCAGCTCAGTAACTTATATTAAAAAAATCAATATGTACATGAAGAATAATTATTTTCTCCACCTCCTTCCTGCTGTTATCCCTGCACAAGGCAGAAATTACCTATTCCTGGGAAAATATGTTTTAATTCTATTTTATTCGAATCCTCCTGCAATTCCTGCGAGCTCTGCTACGTGCAAACATTAAATAACAATAATGGGGAGCACATTTGGAGAGCCCATGTAAAGCTGCTCATGCAGAAATCCTACATTTTCCATCCTGCCAATGGATGGGAGGAAAAAGAGCTGCCAAATTTCACACCAGGCCCACTGGCACAGGGATTAAAGCCCAGCTCATTGAGAAAATCCCTGAGCTGTTTCAAGATAATTTGTGAACAAAAGAATCAGAAATAGCCATCACTTCAGTCTGTAGATTGTTCAGCTGACTTCAGTACAATGTGTTCATACTCAAAGACCAGCCAATTTTCACAGGAAATTTTATTTTCCCACATATTTTCCCCACCCTGTGGTGTGGATTTCTAAGTGGCAATACCCCAGCACAGGGAATTCAGGGGTTATTGCTCTTAAATTCCCTCTCACCTGTGGAATCAGGGGCTCTCCTGTGGCTGCTTTTCCTGAAAAAAAAATTTTCAAATCCCTGAATCCTTAAGGTTGGAAGAGACCTCCAAGACCAACAACTCCAACCTTTGACTGAATTCCTCTGTGTCCATTGAACCTTATCCCAAAGTGCCAAAATCAATGGATCAGGAAAAAAATTGTAACAGATTTCATTCCAAACTCCACAATACTACAAGTGTGTGACCTGGGGGATGTCAATATTCATATTTCTGGAGTAATTTCTTTTTAAACATATTTCAAAAGCAAAAGCTGTTCCATAAAGTTGCTTCTTAGGGGGCTTTCCCTGTCTTTGCAATAAATCAGTTAAAAATTGATCCAGGAAATGCTCTAATCCAATATAAAAATAGCATCCTAAAGATCTGAGGGGCTTCTTACCACGGGTCCTTTGTCTTTACCTGTTCAGGTGCTGCAACCAAAGCTCCTGAGCCCTCATTTAATGACACCCAGAGCTCCATCCCCCATGATAATGTGGGAAACAGGGATGTGCTGTGCTCAGAGCATCGGGAGAGGCACGAGGAATGCTGAGGAGAAACCAGGGCACGGCAGAGGCTGCTGGTGATACAAACAGGGCCAGGAGAAATTCTCCTTTGAAAGGATTTTATTGGGGATCAGCTCCTTCGGGGTGGGAGCTTGGACTACGTGTCACCTCTGCTGCTCCCAGCTGGGTGACAAACAGGAGGAGGATCTGCAGAGCTGTCACTGCTGGCAGGGCTGGGGTCTCTGTCCTCTCAGCTACAACCAAAAGGTTTGTGCTGGCTCGGTGCTCTAGGGGTGTTTTCTTGCTCTGATGTCATTCAGGTTATGACTGGTCTGGTGAAAGTTGGTGTCTCCTGCCTCGTTGGATTTTTCCCCACCCCTGGGGATTGGTTTTGGGTGGGTTTGAGGTTGGCTCTGTTTTAGGGTGGTCTTTATTCACAGGTGGCTATGTGATTTTAATATACAAATATTTGCAGCCCCGTCTGGGAATTGAGGAATTCTCTTTGGGGAGCAGCAGCAGAATCACCCGATGGAGTCAGGGAAACAAGGGGTACAAATGGCTGAGAGTGTGGGGTTAACACAGGGAAACAAGGGGTACAAAGGGCTGAGAGTGGGGTTAACACAGGTAAAACTATTGGCTGAACTCTGAACAACTGGAACTGCCAGGAGGGGTGCCCAAACTGGGATAATAAAAAGGGATACATGAACTGGAAGTGGACACAGGTGTTGAAACATGAACAGGTAAACACATGAACAGGTCAATGCATGAACAGGTAAATGCATGAACAGGTAACTATATTCTAGTAAATTAATTAAACTTCTGTTTTATTCATAACACTGGGACATCCCAAATCATGGAATCTTCAATCCCACCCCACTCCCATGGGAGGGACACCTCCCGCTGTCCCAAGTGCTCCCATCCCCAGTGTCCAGCCTGGCCCTGGGCATTCCAGGGATGCAGGGGCAGCCCCAGCTCTGGGATGTGCTCCATTCCAGGAGGAATTCATTCCATCCATTCCATTCCATCCCAGCACAGCCAGGGCAGGGACACTCGGCTGCAGCAGGAAAAGCCAAACCCAGGCTGGGGATGGAAGGGAAGCACCAGGGCAGGAATTTGCTGGACAGCCACAAACCTGGGGACGGGCTGGAGCTGCTCCCACAGGAGGGAGGGGATGGATGAAGAGATCCAGCAGCAGAGGGACAGGAGGGAGCTCCGGGAGGACAAATCAATCGCTCCTGATTTGGTTTTGCGTTCAGAGCAGCTTTGTCCGGAGCAGACAATGGGCTGGGAGCGCCTCAGCTCCATCTCCAGTGGCATCATGAATATGCATCCGCGGGGATGAAAGCAGCCCCACAACCCCCGGAATGTGATTATCCAAATCGTACTCAATTATCAGCGCAATTATCGGCCAGACAAAACAACGGCATTGTTATTCTGGCCGATCCTCTCGGAAATGAATGCGGGGAAACAAAAGGAAAGGGAAAGGCATCCTAACCTTCAGAAAGGAGCTCCCAGCCCACCTCCTCCTCTCCTTCAATATTCATCTCCTCCGTGCAAGGTGAAGTCTGCTGTCCTCCAGCTCTCCGGGCTTTGTTTCTCTCACAAACATCTCTCTTTTCCCTGCATTTCTACACTTTTACCCATTCCAGCACTCAGGCTCCAGTTTGTCCCTGGAGACTCCCAGACTTGAATGATTTGAAATGAGCCCTGGGAGCTGTTCCCAAGCTCCTGTCCCGGTGCCAGGGCTGGGGACATGTCCTGCTGTGCCATGGCAGTGCCACTGCCTCCGTCACTGCCCAAATCCTCCTCAGCTCCTACTGCCACTGGAATTCCCATTAACTCCTCTTCCCATCAAGGCAATTGGAACTGAATTCATTCCCCTGATTTGCCTGAAGCAAAGACCAGGCTGCCATCAGCTGCAGCAACTTTTTAATGTATTTATTTAGTTCTTTGATATGTAAGAAACAATAACCAAAAAAAAAAAGAAAAAAAGGAGATAAAACCCTCCCAACATTAGCCATGGCAAGCTTATCAGGCAGTTCATTAACAAATTCATTTTGCTGATTAAAGCCAATAATGGGTGTTCAGTGGAAACACAGAGATAACAGGGAAAGGGAATTGGTGCCAGCAGTCCCTGTGAGTTTATGGAGGGGTTTATGGAAAATGAGGGATGCAGGGCTGGGATATTCCCCTGCTGGGGCAGGACAGGGAGTTAAGGACAGCTCAGAATTTGGAAAGAGCTGCAGTTGCCCAGAGCAGCCCTGGATCCCTGGAGGTGTCCGAGGCAGGCTGGACAGGCTGGAGCAGCCTGGGGTCCCTCCCAGCTCCGTTTATTCCATGATTCCCTTCAAGCACAGTTTGTGTTTAACAGGAGAAGGAGCTGGGGCACTGAGCAGCTCCGTGCTGTGGGTTCTGTCAGCTGTACCTGGGACGTGCCAGGAGGGAAAGGCCCGGCTGGGAAGGAGTTAAAGCTGCCCCATTCCCAGCCCTGCCATGGCAGGGACATCTCCACCATCCCAGCTGCTCCAAGCTCATCCCATAAAACCTGGAGAGTTCCCAAGAGTACAAAACCCCTTTGTCCTGAAACCTGTGGGTGTAGAGGGGGCAAAGCAGGACACAGAGCTGCTTGGGGTGTGTGGGATCCCTGGACTGGAAACACCCTGTGAAGGAGAGGGGGTGAGGCACCACTCCTGGAGACAGAGAGCTCGGAGCAGGTGAGCCCAGACATCAAATAAAGCATTTTCCCTTCTTTGTTTCTCATTAAGGGATTATTCCTTCCCCCCTTGCAGATGAGTTTGGTGAGAGGGTAGAACACCTTATTGAATTAAAGCCAGAAAAATTGTATTTTTAATTTAAAAGTTTTGATTTCTGCTCTCTCTAAACAAAAAAAGCCTATTTTTTAGCCCATTCAATGTTTCCTCAGGTAATCCCAATGTACATAACAAGCCCACAGCAGTTCCCAGGGCTTTGATGAGGAGCTGCTTTTCCATCGACAGATATTTCAGCTCACTGAGCAGAATATTGCAGTCTGTGGGGCTCTGAGGAAGGAGGAACCATAAAGCCATGCAAGAAATAGATTAAAGTTCTGCAAGTAAATGACAAAGCTGTAGAAAATTAACAGTGCTGCTGTGGATTGTCACATTTCCAGCCTTCCTCTCTGCTGGTTTTCATTCATCAGGACACAAACACACTTTGGGAAGCGCTGCAGTGTCTCATTTGGATCTGAGCATGGTCATCCAAACACCTCCAAGGGTTATAGCCTGCCTGTCAGAGCTGAGCAATAGAAAATTGCTTTATTGTGCTTTATTGTTTGTTTTCAGAGCCTGGATTCTGTGATCTATAAATAATACACGTTGCTGTTATTATCTGTGGCTGTAATTTCCATCAATCCCCACCTCCCTGCTTTGGAGAGATGCAGAAATCCCAGGGAGAGAGATGGGAACCATTCCCTGATTGGGGGGAAGATGGGAAGGAAGAGGCAGAGGAGGAACTGAGAGCAGCATCTGCTGTGCTGGCTGATGAGAGAGGCTGATCCTGACCCCAGGGGCGTCACCTGGGCTGGGACAGGAGCCCGGGACAGGAGGCCAGGCTGTGCCAACCCCAGTGACCTCCCAGCCCGGCCTCAGAGCCAGGCCTGCTCCCAAATCCCACCCTGATCCCCACCCTGCTCCCAAATCCCACCCTCAGAGCCAGGCCTGCTCCCAAATCCCACCCTGATCCCCAACCTGCTCCCAAATCCCACCCTCAGAGCCAGACCTGCTCCCAAATCCCACCCTGCTCCCATATCCCACCCTCAGAGCCAGACCTGCTCCCAAATCCCACCCTGCTCCCAAATCCCACCCTGCTCCCAAATCCCACCCTGATCCCCAACCTGCTCCCAAATCCCACCCTGATCCCCACCCTGCTCCCAAATCGCACCCTGATACCCAACCTGCCCCCAAATCCCACCCTCAGAGCCAGACCTGCTCCCAAATCCCACCCTGCTCCCAAATCCCACCCTGATCCCCAGCCAGGAGCTGGGCCAGGGTCACAGCCTGGTTTGTCACGTGGGGAAAAGCCTCAGAAAGGAAATTTCCTCCTCTCCCTGCATCAAACCAGGCCCAGAGCTAGCAAAGCCACGGAGCTAAGCTAATTCCCAGGAAAATCCTCTGCAGGATGCTCCAGCACCTCTGTGAGGAGGGCAGGTGGAACTGGGAGCAGCCTCTGGAAGCCACTGAGCCAACTCAGGGTCTGAGCTCCACCACTCCCTTCTTTCCTCTCCTCCTTCTTTTTTGTCCATTTTCTTTCCCAAACCACAAATCAATCGGTTATTTATTTACTTGTTCTTTCATGTTTATACAGGAAAGAAAGAAATATTTCCCCCCTGAAGGAAATTGGGGACAGAATAACAACCTGGGAAAGGTCAGCATCCCTCTGCTGTGTTAATTTAATCTGTCCCCAGCACCACAACTCCAGTGCTCCAAGGGCAGGAAAGGGCAGGGAGAGCAAAATAATGGAGGCAAATGTCTTTGGAGAGCTGGAATTGATCCCGGGTTAGGACATGCCAAGTGCAGCCTCTGCTTCCAATCTCCTCTCAAGGAACCATCAGCCCTGGGAAATGTTATCATTTTCTCAAGGTAAATGGTTCCAGGAGGTTTTAATCCTCCAGGTTGGCCCCAGGGGTGTAAATTCTCCTTAATGCTCCAATTATTTACAGCCTGTGCTGCTCCCAGCACAGAGATGCTCCTGGAGCTTCAGGTGTTTGATTAAAATGGGTTTGTGCCATTTGGCCATGTGTAAAATGTCCGATATTCCTGGGTGTCCTGCTCTGCCAAAGGATCCCTGAAGGGAAAAGGGGAGAAAATCCATCTGGTTCTGAGTGGGACAATCAGAGGAGAGGCAGCAGAGCCCCACTTGGGGCTCCCACACTCCCCTGGGCATCCTGGTGTGCAGCATCCCTGAATTTTCCAACATTCCTCACCCTCAGCAGTGAAAGCTTTGGGAGAAAACCCAACCCTGCAGTTTGTGCTGCTGGCAGGGTTAAGGTGTT
>VWZP01001455.1:266806-282719 GCA_013396995.1 Dicaeum eximium | reverse complement strand
AGCAAACACTAATCCTGAAAAAAGGAAACTTAAATATAATAGGTTTATATTAGTTTATAAAATATATACGTTTTTATATATTTATATATTTTATATATAAAATATATAAAATTTTATAAAATATTACATAAATATAATAAAACCTTTGGTTTTATTCAGGAAAGGCCACGAATGGCTGCTTTCTTGCATTACAATGAAATGTTTCTTCTAGAGAAATGGGCAGAGTTTTTTAGATAAGAAATTGGACAAATCCATCCTGGTCAGAAGGCTCAGAGCAGCCAATCCTCCACATCTCCTGGCTTCTCCAAGACCCCCAGCGTTGCCCACCTGATCACCCAAGCCCCAGCATTTTGTTTCCAATTTAATTCCCATTTAATTGCAATTAGAGTATAAATGGTTTTAAAATATGAAATGATACATTTTTTTAACTAGAACATATTTTATTGTCGATCTCACTTAATTTCAAATACTCACTGGACTGCACGTACCCTGCTGTAAGTTGGTTGTTTCCCATTAAATAAGAGTTAATAATAAGAATTAATTTCATTTATTCAATTCTGCTACTCGGTTGTAATGGAATTGCAGCCAGAAAAGAATAACACCTTTCCTTACCTGTGTTCTGCATCTCTATGTAAAATGACAAAGACACATCTGGAATGTTCTTATTGAAGATTCAGGAAAATCTGGGCCTGGCTCTGGAATATACAATGATAGAAAATGTATTAAATGAGGAAAAAACCTTCTTTGGAGTTTTGATGAGGCAAAACCAACTTTCCAATAGGTTTTCTTTCCTTGGTCGCTCTCCACCAGCTTAATTCAGAAGTGTTTGAGACCTTTTCCTGCTTTTTCTGTAACATTTCCATCTGGGAGAGCCCTGATGTTCTATTTCCCATTGGTTTCCCTTTTGGACACCCCCAGGTTGATTGGAGGGGAACACTCCCAGCTGGGATTTACAGGAGCTGAAGTTCTGTGAGAATCAGCCCCAAACTCCGCAGTAAAAGTGGATTTTGTGGTGGGCTGGGGCTGGTGGAGGGCAGAGCTGTGGTGAGTTACTGCTCCCTCCCAGATGAGCCAGACCCAGAGCTCTGGCTGCTTTATCGCATTATTGCTGCATTATTCTGACAGCTTTATTGGCCCACATCGATAAAAGCCGGTGCCGGGAGGGAGAGGGGGAATGCAGGAAGGAGAAATGGGAATCAAACAAAGGGGAAGCGCTGGGAGGGGCTGGGAGCCACTCCTGGGGCTTGGACATCCTTCCCCAAATCGCTGGGAGCAGCACAGGGCCAGGAATTGTGGGGGCAGCGAGGCCAAGAGTGGAATCNCTCCCTTCTTTCCTCTCCTCCTTCTTTTTTGTCCATTTTCTTTCCCAAACCACAAATCAATCGGTTATTTATTTACTTGTTCTTTCATGTTTATACAGGAAAGAAAGAAATATTTCCCCCCTGAAGGAAATTGGGGACAGAATAACAACCTGGGAAAGGTCAGCATCCCTCTGCTGTGTTAATTTAATCTGTCCCCAGCACCACAACTCCAGTGCTCCAAGGGCAGGAAAGGGCAGGGAGAGCAAAATAATGGAGGCAAATGTCTTTGGAGAGCTGGAATTGATCCCGGGTTAGGACATGCCAAGTGCAGCCTCTGCTTCCAATCTCCTCTCAAGGAACCATCAGCCCTGGGAAATGTTATCATTTTCTCAAGGTAAATGGTTCCAGGAGGTTTTAATCCTCCAGGTTGGCCCCAGGGGTGTAAATTCTCCTTAATGCTCCAATTATTTACGGCCTGTGCTGCTCCCAGCACAGAGATGCTCCTGGAGCTTCAGGTGTTTGATTAAAATGGGTTTGTGCCATTTGGCCATGTGTAAAATGTCCGATATTCCTGGGTGTCCTGCTCTGCCAAAGGATCCCTGAAGGGAAAAGGGGAGAAAATCCATCTGGTTCTGAGTGGGACAATCAGAGGAGAGGCAGCAGAGCCCCACTTGGGGCTCCCACACTCCCCTGGGCATCCTGGTGTGCAGCATCCCTGAATTTTCCAACATTCCTCACCCTCAGCAGTGAAAGCTTTGGGAGAAAACCCAACCCTGCAGTTTGTGCTGCTGGCAGGGTTAAGGTGTTACTTTAATTCAGCATTTGGTGCCCAGAATTTGCTGTGCAAAGACCTCGAGGGAAGATCTCTGCAAAAGAGAGCCATTCTTTAATTTGGAAATCAACTGAGCAATTCTTCAACTTGGAAATTAACTGCAAAGTTATTTAATTTGGAAATTACCTGAACAGTTCTGTAACTTGGAAGTTAGCTGTCCTCCAGCCAGGAGAGCTGTGCCTGCTGCTGAACCTGTAATTCTGACCAACATAACCCAAAGTCAGTGCGAATTATTTGGGGATGTTGCTGACAGAAGAATTTGATGATTTGGGAGTTATCAAGGAAGTTTTCATCCTAATTTAATTGGGCACTTTATTACTCTGAGGGGCTCAGAGTTGCAACCATCTGATAAATAATAAATAATAAATAATATAAATTTAAATAATAAATAATCTGATCTGGTTAAATAAAACCCCCTGACACAAACTTTGCTCCCTCTGGTCACTTGGTGAAGGACAGCTCCCAGACCAGGAGAACATTGTGCAGCAAACACTAATCCTGAAAAAAGGAAACTTAAGTATAATAGGTTTATATTATTTTATAAAATATATACGTTTTTATAGATTTATATATTTTATATATAAAATATATAAAATTTTATAAAATATTACATAAATATAATAAAACCTTTGGTTTTATTCAGGAAAGGCCACGAATGGCTGCTTTCTTGCATTACAATGAAATGTTTCTTCTAGAGAAATGGGCAGAGTTTTTTAGATAAGAAATTGGACAAATCCATCCTGGTCAGAAGGCTCAGAGCAGCCAATCCTCCACATCTCCTGGCTTCTCCAAGACCCCCAGCCTTGCCCACCTGATCACCCAAGCCCCAGCATTTTGTTTCCAATTTAATTCCCATTTAATTGCAATTAGAGTATAAATGGTTTTAAAATATGAAATGATACATTTTTTTAACTAGAACATATTTTATTGTCGATCTCACTTAATTTCAAATACTCACTGGACTGCACGTACCCTGCTGTAAGTTGGTTGTTTCCCATTAAATAAGAGTTAATAATAAGAATTAATTTCATTTATTCAATTCTGCTACTCGGTTGTAATGGAATTGCAGCCAGAAAAGAATAACACCTTTCCTTACCTGTGTTCTGCATCTCTATGTAAAATGACAAAGACACATCTGGAATGTTCTTATTGAAGATTCAGGAAAATCTGGGCCTGGCTCTGGAATATACAATGATAGAAAATGTATTAAATGAGGAAAAAACCTTCTTTGGAGTTTTGATGAGGCAAAACCAACTTTCCAATAGGTTTTCTTTCCTTGGTCGCTCTCCACCAGCTTAATTCAGAAGTGTTTGAGACCTTTTCCTGCTTTTTCTGTAACATTTCCATCTGGGAGAGCCCTGATGTTCTATTTCCCATTGGTTTCCCTTTTGGACACCCCCAGGTTGATTGGAGGGGAACACTCCCAGCTGGGATTTACAGGAGCTGAAGTTCTGTGAGAATCAGCCCCAAACTCCGCAGTAAAAGTGGATTTTGTGGTGGGCTGGGGCTGGTGGAGGGCAGAGCTGTGGTGAGTTACTGCTCCCTCCCAGATGAGCCAGACCCAGAGCTCTGGCTGCTTTATCGCATTATTGCTGCATTATTCTGACAGCTTTATTGGCCCACATCGATAAAAGCCGGTGCCGGGAGGGAGAGGGGGAATGCAGGAAGGAGAAATGGGAATCAAACAAAGGGGAAGCGCCGGGAGGGGCTGGGAGCCACTCCTGGGGCTTGGACATCCTTCCCCAAATCCCTGGGAGCAGCACAGGGCCAGGAATTGTGGGGGCAGCGAGGCCAAGAGTGGAATCCACGGAATCACAGAATTCACAGAATCCCAGAATCCCTGGGTTGGGAGAGACCTGCAGGATCACCGAGTCCAGCCCAGCCCCAAGAGCTCAGCTAAACCCTGGCACCCAGTGCCACAGCCAGGCTTTGTTAAACACACCCAGGGATGGGGACTGCACCCCCTCCCCGGGCAGAACATTCCAGAATTTTATCACTCTTTCCATGAAAAACTTCTCCCTGACACCCAGCCTGTATTTCCCTGGGTGCAGCTTTGGGCTGTGAGCTCTGGTTCTGTCAGAGCTGCTGCAGACAGAGCCCCAGCCCAGCTGGGCACAGGCACCTTTCAGGGATTGCAGAGAGTGCTCAGGACACCCCTGGGTCTCCTTTTCTCCAGGCTGAGCACCCCCAGCTCCCTCAGGGCTTCCTCACAGGGTTTGTGTTCCCAGCCCCTCCCCAGCCTCGCTGCCCCCTCTGGGCACTCTCCAGCCCCTCCCTGTCCTTCCCAAACTGAGGGGACAGAACTGGACACAGCACTCAGCTGTGCCCCCACAGTGCCAGGGCAGGGGGCAATGAGCTCCTGCTCCTGCTGGCCACACCATTCCTGACCCAGGCCAGGGTTCATTAGCCCTCTTGGCCACCAGGACAATCCCCCCTGCCAACCCTCCCAGCCGGGCCAGCGCCGTGAGGAGCAGCAGCACCACGCTGAGCTCTGCCGGCACACAGACACGAGCTTGGTGACTTTATTGCAAATATCTGCAGGTGAAAGCTCACCCACCCCCCCAGCCTGGCCCTCGGCTGGGAAATGAGGCGCTCGCAGTGCCTGCTGTGATGGGCACAGCTTCCTCCTGCCATTAACAAGTTTATTTTTGGAGCAGATGATGCCAGACTCTGTGCAGTCGAAGCGTGGAGATAAAACATTGTGGTGTTTGCAGGGTGACCAAAACCAGGCTCCTCTCAACAAAATAGCTGAAATTAATCCCAGCCTGGTTTGGGTTGGAGGGACCCAAATGCCACCCAGTGCCACCCCAGCCATGGCAGGGACACCTCCCACTGTCCCAGGCTGCTCCAGCCCCAGTGTCCAGCCTGGCCTTGGGCACTGCCAGGGATCCAGGAGCAGCCACAGCTTCCTTCCTGAAAGTTTCCTTCTAAAAGAACTGGAGAAAAAGGCTGGGTTTTGTACCTATGTATGTGTTGTGATTGCTTAAATTTGTTTCTCATAAAACATTTCGAGGACATTAAATAGTTCTTCTTGTAAGGGCAAGCCTGAATTCACAGGTGCCCCAACTCCCAGGAAAGAGGAGCTTGGTGCACAAAGAAAGGCAAAATTCGCTTTGGAAATGAAAACTTCTCTTCTGGGGGATTGGTTCTTTGTGAGTCGCCGAGGTTCTGCTGAGTGTTTCTCCTTTGATAACCGAGGGACACAAGAACAAACAAATCCCCACCGCCCCAGCAGAATCATGATGATTTCCTCCCTTTCAGATAATGATCTTTTCCTCACCGCTGCTTTAATGGAGCTGGAGGTCGCAGGCTCCTGTGCCACTCCAATTCCTCTATTGCGGGACAGAACAATGATCCGCAGGCCAGGTCCTGTCAGGGCTAATGAGCAGCGCTAATGACACCCTGATAAATCCTTAATGCTTCTCCCGTTGTCGCACTGACAGCTCCCCAGCAGTTGTTTCAGTGTCAGCCTTTCCCACGGCTGCTGAAATATCCTGCCCTGCCTTCGGGAGATTCATTGCGCCTCCTTCTCCACATCCATTATCCTGCTCGCGGCGCAGAGGAACGCTGTTTGTTTGGAGGATAATTAATAATTAGGGAAGGCCGGGAAAGGCACGGGAAGGGAGTTTAACAGCGGAGAGCTTCAGTTCAGTGCACATTCCCTGAGTATTGCCCAGGTGGGTGCAGATGTTTGAGCCAAAACTCGGAGTGTGAGGCTTTCACAGAATCCCAGAGCCTCTGAGGCTGGAAAAGCCCTTCAGGATCGAGTCCCATCCTCACCTTGTCCCCAGCCCAGAGCCCTGAGTGCCACCTCAGGAATTCCTGGTGAGAGCAATGACAGAGTTGTCTTTACAAACAATCTGTGGGTCTGCTGGTAGAGAAAACCAGCACTGAGAGAGAAAAGAAACAATGGGAAGGATTCCACTGATTGGTGAATGGGAAAGGATATTTGCCTTTACAAACAAACTGTGGGTTTGCTGAGAGATGAAATTGGATGTTGGAAGATGAAAGGAACAATGGGGAAAACTCTAAAAATTCCATGAGAATTAAAAATTAAAAAGTGGGGTTATACATTAGAGGGGATCAGGCGTTCTGGGCAGTCTGTGCCTCTCAAGTGCCTCAGGCAGTGGGGAAAGAGAGAAGGGAAATGGGGCAGGGAAATTGGGATAAAAAGGAGGAAATTGGGATAAAAAGGAGGAAATTGGGATAAAAAGGAGGAAATTGGGAGAAAAAGGAGGAAATTGGGATAAAAAGGAGGAAAATGGGATAATAAGGAGGCTGTGTCCTCCAAAAATTTGAGAGACCCCAGGGGAATGCCCCATGGCCTCTCCCTTTATTGGAATAAAGTAAAGGGACTCCTCTGTCTCCTTTTTGGACATAAACCTCTGGTGTTTGTGGATTCATTTTCCTGACACTGGCACACCTCCAGGGATGGGCACTCCAGCCCTCCCTGGGCAGCCCCTGCCAGAGCTTGACAACCTCGTGCACTCAGGAGTTCTCACAGCTGGAAAAGGGCTCAGAACAGCTGGAAACTTGCCTGGCCACCGACTTTTTTAAATTGAAAACTTTCCATTATCAACCAAACTGGGAAAAGCCCTGTCCAGGTGGGGTTGGACAGGAGCTGGTGCCCCTCAGCCCCTGGATCCAGCCTGTCCAGATGCTCTGCAGAGCTCCCTGCCCTGGGGCAGAGCCACATCCCAGCCTGGAGTCACCCAGGGACCCACCGAGGGTGCCCTGGATCCCTGTCCAGCCGTGGATAATGACACTAAATAATAATGACCCTAAATAATAATGATACTAAACAGAGCTGAAGGAATTGAACAGAGCTGAAGGAATCAGGCAGCACTGAAAGCAAAGGACTTGGAGAAAACCCAAAACACATTCCCTGTCTCCAGGCACTTTATGAAGACTTGTGAGGCCCAGAGTTCTTCAGATGCAACTGATGAAGAAACCCAATTTTTCTCTTTGTCCAGGAAAGAACAGAGCACACAGCAGGCACTGATCCTCTCGTTAAAGCTGTAGTGCTAATTAAACTAATTACACACATGAGGCTGGCAAATTGCTGGAGCCTCACAGTCAAAAGAGCCTCACATAATTCAAAAGGGCAATGATTTTTTAAGCATAAAATTGTTGGGAAAAGATATGTAAATGAAATTGAACAATCCATTAGTAAAAAATTATTGCCTTCCTTGCCTTAACACCAGGCTTGTTTTAATGTCAGGCTGATCATTTCTCAATTGTGTGCAAAGTGCTGCACTAGAAACATTCAAGTTCATAAATATCTCCTTTCCAGCCCATTATCCTTCCCTTAAATTCAGGATCCTGGTAGCGGCTTCCTGTTTGATAAGAGCAAGTCAGCATTTGGTGAGTGGGAGATTTCTGGATGAGATGGGCCTGGGCAGCAGAAGGACAATTAAAATGTGACTTTACCAAAAAGAGAAATCGTGGAACTGGAGAATCAGAGAATTCCAGATGGTTTGGCTTGGGAGGGACCTTAAAGCCCATCCAGTGCCAGGGACAGGGACACCTCCCCCTGTCCCAGTGTCCAGCCTGGCCTTGGGCACTGCCAGGGATCCAGGGGCAGCCACAGCTGCTCTGGGCACCCTGTGCCAGGGCCTGCCCACCCTGCCAGGGAACAATTCCCAATTCCCAATATCCCATCCAGCCCTGCCCTCTGGCACTGGGAGCCATTCCCTGTGTCCTGTCCCTCCATCCCCTGTCCCCAGCCCCTCTCCATTGTTCTCCAGGCACTGCAAAGGCAGAATTGGTTCCCCCCGAGGTTCTTTTCTCCAGGCTGAGCAATCCCAAATGCTTTAAGGAATTACTGCAGCTGCACATGGGAACAACTGGGAAAAGTGAGGAATGCCCCCATCCCTGTGCTCCCAGTGCCTCACAGCCCTGGGTGCCCCCAGACAGCCCCTGAGAACCCCTGAGAACCCAGGGCTGACCCCTGAGCTGCTGTCAGAGGCAACAAAGCCATTTGTGCTCAGCTCCAACAAAAAATATCCTCGGGGAGGGAAGTTTTCCCCAATTCCCATTCTCTCCCCGAGCTGCTGATGGATTGCACGCCGTGCCCAGGAATTATTCTCCTCCAGAGCAGCTCCATCAACTGCAAAATCCCATTCACCTGTTTCCCCAGCTCTATTAACTCAAGCAAACCCTTCTTCCCCTGCAATTGATGCCAACATTTTATATTCCTTAATGGAATGTGTGAGTTCCATGTAGAACACAGAGCCACATCTGCTTTTGCAAATAGTGGAGTTTTACACGGAATATTTTATATCCAGAGCTGTAGATCACTCCCATTTCTATTGCACTGAGGAAATTTCCATTTTCCCCCTGTTTACAAGCTGTTTTCTGTTCAGAACAACATCTGTAAAGGAACCTGAGTGAAAAAGAAGCATGGAGAGTTTGAAAAAGCTGGAGAGACCTTTTTTAAACATTCCCATTTTGGGTGTAGGTTTTAATTGGGAAGAAAGTCTTTACTCAGAGGGTGCAGGACAGATTTCCCAGAGCAGCTGTGGCTGCCCCTGGATCCCTGGCAGTGCCCAAGGCCAGGCTGGACACTGGGGCTGGAGCAGCCTGGGACAGTGGGAGGTGTCCCTGCCATGGCTGGGTGGCACTGGGTGGCACTGGGTCCCTTCCCACCCAAACTATTCCATGTGCCACCTTCAGGGATGCTGCAACACCTCCTGCACTCCAGGTGTTGCCAGATGTGCTCCCCTTGCCTTGAAACCCCCTTGCTGCAGGAATATGGAATGGAATTCCCCCATTTCCATGGGAGCAGGCAGCTCCTGACCTGTGCGTTCCCACAGGAATTCTCCCCCTGGCCGAGCTGGGGAAGGAGGGGAGATGCTGGGGAAGCTGCTGGAGCCCCTGGTGAAGTGGCAGAGCCCCCCTGGGTCTCACTGCAGTGATCCCCACAAGTTCCAGGCTGTTTTCCCCTTTTCCCAGGGACACAGGAGCTGGAGCACAGCGTGGGTGGCACTCAAGGTTGGCAGGGAGAAAGGAACAGAAACTCTCCTGTGAGTGATTTTTCTTCTCCCAGTCAGAGGCAGGGCAGGCAGCTGGAGATGGAATTTCATCCTGCCTGTGTGTGACCGTGGTTAAAGAGTTTGGAGTTTTGGCTGGAGCAGAAATTGCCCCCCTCTCTCTCTCCGTTTCTCCTTGACACGCACCCAAAAGCACATCATTATTTCTGTTCAAACATCCCAGACCCCACTGCTGGGTTGCCACCATCACTCTTCCCTCCCCTTTAATTATTTTCTCCTGTATATAACAATTTGTTTTCCCCCACTGATAAATATCATCAATTTAAGCAATGTTACTATAATATAAGCCATGAATATATTTAGCATATAGAAAGTGTGCTCTCCCTTTGTCACGGGAACAGAAATACAGCTTGATTTATAATGTTGTTCTGCCCCACAATCAATTCATTTTTCCAGTGAAAAAGCTGCAGGTGTGGAACAGAGAGGAGAGAGGAGTTGCCAGGCTGCTCCAGCCCCAGTGTCCAGCCTGGCCTTGGGCACTGCCAGGGATCCAGGGGCAGCCACAGCTGCTCTGGGAATTCCATCCCAGCCCCTGCCCACCCTGCCAGGGAACAATTCCCAATTCCCAATATCCCATCCAGCCCTGCCCTCTGGCACTGGGAGCCATTCCCTGTGTCCTGTCCCTCCATCCCTTGTCCCCAGTCCCTCTCCAGCTCTCCTGGAGCCCCTTCAGGCCCTGGCAGGGCTCTGAGCTCTCCCTGGAGCTTCTCCCCTGCAGGTGAGCACCCCCAGCTCTCCCAGCCTGGCTCCAGCCCTGGAGCAGCTCCATGGCTGCTCTGGCAGTGGCAGATCTGATTTATAGCCAGTGTGTTGGGTGGAAATCCTTTGAAATCAGTGTCTTACAACCCCTCCTCTTCCATCTCTACAAAACGAGCCGTGGCTGTAACACTCATTTTTTGCCCTCCTTCCTAATTAGGAATTACAACCAAACACTGCCTGCTCAGACCTTTCCACGTTTGCTCCAGCCCCTCCCAGCCCTGCATTTATTCCCTCCCAGTTATTAAGAAACCCTTCCCTTTGTGCCATAAGTGTTCACTGCTTTTGCAGGGTGAGTGTTCTCCTTTGTGTGCACAGCAAACACGAGCATGGAGCTCCCCAGGAATGGAGAGCAGAGCCAGGGCTGCCTGTCCCTGGGTGAGGGACAGGGCAGGAGCTGTCCTGGGGGATTCTCCTGAACATCACCCTCCTTGTAGCTAAACATCAAAATATCTATTCTTCCCCCTTCCCAACAGCAGCACACAGATAAATTTTCTAATGGATTTTCTGTTTGCCTGTCACTTGGGCCGATCCAGCAGACAGAAATATAACAGCAATATCCACTTATTCTGAAAGTTCCTGAGCAGCCCCAGCAATGCTGTGGATTGGCTTGGATGCTCTGGGACGCTGGGAATTGCAGAAGGATCCTTTGCTTCTCCACTCCTTCCTCTTTTCCATGAGGACAATGCTGGGTGCTGGGCGGGGGTGACAAAGCCATTAAAGCCATTGCTGCACGCGGGGGTTCAAACAGAGAACAAAGCCGGGCAGTTGGGATGTCCCATCCCCTGTGCCCTGTCCCCTGTCCCCTCCCACCCCTGCAGCTCGGCCTGAGCCATCAATTGCCCCAAATTGCTGCGTTTTCCTCTCAGTGGTGTTCTGTAAGGAGCTGGGGGACAGCGGCAGGACGGGGCTGTTGTGGTGTCTGACACAGGTGGTCTTATTCTTATTCTTATTCTTATTCTTATTCTTATTCTTATTCTTATTCTTATTCTTATTCTTATTCCTACTATTACTATTACTATTATTACTATTATTACTATTATCACTATTATCACTATTATTGCTATTATTACTATTATTACTATTATTACTATTATTAGTATTATTACTGTTATTATTGCAGAACTCTTCCCAGTGTGTCTTCAGGTGGCTCCTGCTGCCTGACCTGGGGGATGTCCACAGACCTGGGAGCTGATCCTCCCCTAGGACAGAGGGAATCCCAGGATTACTGAGATTGGAAAAGCCCTCCCAGTCCCAGCTGTGCCCATCCCCACCCTGTCCCCAGAGCCCTGAGTGCCACCTCCAGAATTCCTGGGACACCTCCAGGGATGGGCTCTCCAACCCTCTCTGGGCAGTTCCAAGGCCTGAGCCCCCTTTCCATGGGGAAATTCCTGCTGGTGCCCACCCTGGCTGTCCCCTGGTGCCACCTGAGGCTGTCCCCTGCTGTCCTACCCTGATTCCCACAGTTTTAGCCCTGCCCAGTGTAAAAATGGGGGATCCAAGCTCTGCCTCCAGCGCAGGCTGAGCTCAGTCCTGCTGAGCTCCAGGCTCAGCTCTAACCACAGAAATGCAATTTTCTGCCACCACTTCTTGGGAAACAACCTCCAAAGGTGCTGGTGTGTCCTTTCCCAGCTCTCCCTTCCTTCCAGTGGCAGAGAGGCCTGGGAGGAGAAAGCAGTGGCTGCTCCCCATCCATCAGCAGCCAAAGCCCGTGGATCAGTGTCAGGGAGGCTGCTCCTGCTCCCAGGCTGGCCCGGGTCCAGGCTGAGCTGGGATATTGCTTTGGGATGGATTAGCCCTGGGCCTGTCTTTAGCTGTCTTGCAGGGGAGTTATTGTGCCATAATCCTCTGTAATTACAGCTCGCAGGGGATTTTTCCACTCAGTGCCCAGCCTGGAAACGGATGGACAGGAAGGAAGGGTGCAGGGACAAACAGGGATTTGACCTTCAAGGCCTTGCCTTTACAATTCAAAGAATTCCTCCCAGCCCAGCCTTTCCAAGGCCAGGGTAGTTCTGGAGGGCCCTGATGTGCAGGTGGCACCGAGCAGCAAAATTCCTGCTCTGGTGCAGAGCCAGAATGAAAAATGGAGCAGCTCCAGGAAATTCATGGGCACGGGCAGGCAGGGAAGTTAGGGAAGAACAACATTTCCAACAAAGGGGACATGCAGGAATTCCCTTCTTTTGTGTCTTTGCAGCCCTTTCCCACGTGTCCCTAAAACATTTGGATTCATCCCAGTGCTGTGCTTATAAACCTGCAAAAAAATTCCCTGGGGGTGGAGGAATCTTCCCAGCACTAGGGGATTCCATGCCCAGGAAGTGTTGGGAGCACAGGTAGGGATGGCCAGAAGGGAATCCCAGAGTCCCAGAGGGGACACAGCAATTCCAACCCACTTGGGGGATGATTTGTCCAGTGGGTGATTTGTCCATGGATGATTTGTCCATGGATAATTTGCCCAATGGATAATTTGCCCAATGGATAACTTTCCCAATGGATGATTTGTCCAAGGGGTGATTTGTCCAAGGGGTGATTTGTCCAAGGGGTGATTTGTCCAAGGGGTGATTTGTCCCATGGATGATTTGTCCCATGGATGATTTGCCCAATGAGTGATTTGTCCAATGAGTGATTTGTCCAATGCTGTTTGATTTTTTAAAACACAGATAGTCTTGTCTAGGGGGAAAAATAAAATTGAAACCCCTAGAAATTGTGCAAAGCAAGGATTTCAGTACCTTCTTTTAAATCCTGAAGGATCAGGAGGGGGAAATGCTGGTTATCTGCTGCCACCTCGGCAGAGTCGAGCCCTGAAGAGCTGAGGATGCAAGCAGCTCTATAAAGCAGATTTTCAGCCGTGTTTCTCTTGGCTGTGTTGTTTGACAAATCCGTCTGGGATGGATTCCCTCCTGGCTGGGCCTGTCAAGGCAGAAAAAGCAGAATTGAATAAGAATAAAATCAGCCTGGCTGCCACATCCATTTGTGCTGGGGGGCTGCAGCTGCCCGTGGTGCCGCTGCTCTCGCTGACTCACAGACAGAAGAGTTCCTTCCCAAGGGCTGCAGCAGTCCCCAGGGACACCTCTGCCATGGGAAGGGATTCTGTTTTGATGCCTCCATGCAGAAATGCCCAGCAGGCAGGTGCAGCAGGGAGGGCTCATCCACTGTCCCTGGAAACAGCCTCTGCCTGGGCAATCCGGGGTTTTTTTCTGTCCCACTGATGCCCCTGGATCTGATCCATGTGTTGGGATTTCCCTGCACAACTGAACTCACACTTTGGGATGGTGGAAATTCTGCATGGAGCACTGGGGCTCCGGCATGGGGAGTAAATAAAAAGCAGGTGCAGCCCTTGGCTGTTGGGATCCAGGGCACAGAGAATGTCTCTCTGCCTGTTTTAAGAAACTCTGACCCTCAGCAGAACTCTGCTTTTAACCTTCGTCCCTGGGAAAAATTGCCAAAACTTTGGGATGAGTTAGAGGACACAGGATTTTAATATGTGGCAGTAGTAGTTTTTTACAGTGTATCATAGAGTGTAAAAATTAGAGGTTTAGAATTTTAATATGAAAGTGAATAAGACACAAGATGGAGGATTTGGGGTGTCACCCCTTCTTCCTTCTTGTCCCTTTTCACCTCCATTTCTTGTAGTACTTGTTGTAGAAGACCATTGGCTAGTGTGAGTAGTGGTGTTGAAGTTATGTGTATGGGTTAGTGGGAGTTATTGGTAGAAAAGTAGAAACAAAGTACATATTAAAAGATAATTGGGTGAAATATCTTTAAAAAGCCTTAGTTTTGGGTGCTCAGGGTCCATTTTGTGCCTTGCTTTTCACATGCTAAGTCTAGTGCAGACAATGTGCTGAACTTAAGATAAAATAAGAATAAACAAAACCCTAAAAACCAAGAGAAAGAGTGTCCAGCTCGTTCTTCACCCCTAGAAAAGAACTCAGCAGAGGAGCTCCCTCCAAAAGGCCCAAGAGGTTAGGCTCCCATCCTTCTTGTGACCAAAAACCCACAACACTTGGCCATGGAAGCTGTCCCAGGAGAGAACCCAAATGGAATTAAAGCTTTTAGCTTTGGCTGGGACAGGAAAACTGGGGGAAAACATCCCATAAACTCTCAAATGAACAGGTCTAAGAAGGAGGGGGAAAAAATCCCTGTAAAAATCCCAAAGACAAAGAGCTCCAAGTCTAAAACTGGGACTGAAAGCCACTCTTGGAGAAAGGCCACAGAGTCATGGAGTCAGGCAGGCTGGAAGAGGCCTCCAGGATCATCCTGGAACTTTCATCAGATGAAACTCAGTCTCCTCCAAAGGTATTCTGAAACAAAGACTGAAGGAGTCCTGAGGGTGGTCCTAAAATGTAAGTACTAAAATGTTGGTCCTAAAACTAGTTAGTGCTAAACTAACCCTGGTCAGCCCAAAAATGAGTCCAGGATGAGGGAATGGCCAGTGCTGTCCAGGGGAGCTCCTGGGGATTCCTCAGCTCCTCAGGAAGGGTTTGCTCTCAAAGGCAAAGCTGCCCCCCATTAATTAACAGTAATTAACACACGACACCCAGGAAGATGTGGGTGAAATGCCCTCCATTGACATCCCACAGTCCTGTGGGAAATTAGGGATTATTCTCTGGTTATCCCACTCTTTCCTCCTCTCTGTGTTCCACTGGATGCTCCTGGAGCTGTGCAGAGCCAAGACACCCTGAACATTCCGAGGGTGAATATTCCAGTGAAGCCCCAGCCTCAACTCCCCAATTCCCAGCCAGTTTAACCCCCCAGCCCAGCTCAAATGCCCACAAAAGGCTCCAGGGAATGTTTCTTTTCCCAATAAAAGCCTCCCAAAGAAGAATTCCCTGCCAGAGACCTTTAAGAATTGTTCCAGCAGTGGTAATAAGCATTATAAATGATTTCTGGATTTTTTCCCCTTTAGCATATATATCAGAGAAATGAGTTTTAATGGCCTTTATTAAAATGTTCTCATAGCCAGCAGTGCATTTGCAGTGGTGGGGACTCTATAAAAAAGCAAACGTTTATGATGTACACCAGGAGACTTTTGCATAATAGCTGATCTTTTTCATTTTAATTTATCTACCACGATTTATCCTCTTTATTCTTACCCAGCGTTTTTTTTTTTTCCCCTAATGTACTGAAAAACTTTCTCCTCCCAGAAATTCCCTTTGTCTTGCCCTTAAATCCGTGGGTTTGATTCATTATGTTCCATGATGGAGCAGGACAGGGGTGCTGATCATATTTTCCAGTCTGGAGATAAACAGACTTACCCCAAAAAACAAAGGCATGTGGACAGGACATGTGCAAGCTGCTGGGTTTGAAGCTGGAGACAGGAAAAAAAAAAGAGAAGGACTCAGGGATCACAGGAAAATCTCCACAAAAAGCTCTGAGCTGAGCCCTGACCGGCAGCAGGCTGCAGAAGTGGGAGATAAGACACATTTTTCTGGTTTGATTCTTCAAGCAAAGCCAGACTTTTATGTTGTTTGTGGTAATCTTCAATCAGTCAATTCCCAGCAGTCCTGGCTCACCAGGGACCGCAGGGCGGCCAAGGGGACAAACCCTGCCAGGAGGGCTGGAGGGAGGATCCCGGGAATTCCAGACCTGGATCAGCACTGGGGGGGTCAGAGAATCAGGGAATCCTGGAATGGCTGGGTTGGGAGGGACCCCAAATCCCACCCAGTGCCACCCCTGCCACGAAAAATATTTCCTGGATTGCACAGACTCCATTCCCAATTCCCTGGATTGCACAGGCTCCATCCACAATTCCCTGGATTGCACAGACTCCATTCCCAATTCCCTGGATTGCACAGGTTCCATTCCCAATCCCCTGGATTGCACAGGCTCCCTTCCCAATTCCCTGGATGGCACAGGTTCCATTCCCAATTCCCTGGATTGCACAGACTGCATTCCCAATTCCCTGGATGGCACAGGCTCCATTCCCAATCCCCTGGATTGCACAGACTGCATTCCCAATTCCCTGGATTGCACAG
>VWZP01001455.1:256525-266574 GCA_013396995.1 Dicaeum eximium | reverse complement strand
GCACAGGCTCCATTCCCAATTCCCTGGATTGCACAGACTCCATTCCCAATTCCCTGGATTGCACAGGCTCCATTCCCAATCCCCTGGATTGCACAGACTGCATTCCCAATTCCCTGGATTGCACAGGCTCCATTCCCAATTCCCTGGATTGCACAGGCTCCATTCCCAATTCCCTGGATTGCACAGACTCCATTCCCAATTCCCTGGATTGCACAGGCTCCATTCCCAATTCCCTGGATTGCACAGACTCCATTCCCAATTCCCTGGATTGCACAGGTTCCATTCCCAATTCCCTGGGCTGAACAGGCTGCGTTAACAATATTTCCCTGGATTTAACAATTCCCATTAACAATTTCCATGGAACAGTTGAACAGCCCGGAATGTGGAGCTTTGCAGCCAGGAATTATCATTTCCTCAATAAAAGCTCAAAGGTAACTTCCACCACTGAATCTGGGCCAAATCCTTACTTTTTTGGCAAAGGGAATAGCTGGAATAACCTGGACATTTTAAGTCAGCTTTTTCTCTCTTAATAAAAGAAATGCCATCACAGTATACAGATATATTTAAATTATATTTTAAAAAATAAAGAAAAATCCCACATTTAATTAAGCAAACTGCTTTCCTTTGTTGCCGACTGCTCCATATTTCCTGGCATAATTTTACCATATTTAACAATAATTATAAACCCCGACAAAGGAGGAGCATTTGCTCATTGCAGCACAAGGGATGATGGCAGAAGGATTCCCATTAGGTGGAGAGGAGAGATTCTGGCTCATTCCTCTGGGAAAGCTGGGTTTGGCTCACACCTCTGGGCTGGAAAAATAGGCTTTTCAAAAAATAGAATCACAATCATGGAATCTTAGGGTTGGAAAAGACCACCTGGACATGAAAGGTCATCAGACCTGTGGTGCTTTGATCCTGATTTAAATCAAGTTGGATCGATTTTCCTCAGGAAGGAAATTGGCCCTGGATGGAGGAAATGGACAGGGAGGGTCAGATTTGGCCAACAAAACCCAAATATTGCAATAGGAGGGATATAAATGAAGGATTTGGTCCAGAATTATTGGATGAAATTCCTGTCGTGGCCCTGATCCTGCTGAAAGCTCGGGAGCGAGTGAATAAAAGCCTGGTGGTTGTTTTTCCTGAGCTGTCAGCACGTCGTTATTTAATGACTGCTGGAGCAGATCAAGTGAAAAGAGCTTTCTCTCACACTTATCTGTCACCATCGAGCTTTTATTTCCTTTGTCAGCTGTGATTTCGAAGTAGCAGGAGCCGTGGACACCATTTTTGATTTATTTATGGCTCAGAATTCTTTTTTTTTATCAAAATGCAGCTGCTTTTCCAAAGTTATTAATTTTATGGCTGCACCGTGGTATCTCACATCTCACACACACACAGAAGGGAAGGTGCTTCCTAATTACAAAAGCTGAGAGTGTTGTTTGCCTTCCCAGCTTTGATTAAAAGCTCTTTTTATCTCTCTCACAGGATCAGAGAATCCTGGCATGGTTTGGGTTGGAAGGGATCCCAAATCCCACCCAGTGCCACCCCAGCCATGGCAGGGACACCTCCCACTGTCCCTGTCCCCAGCCCCAGTGTCCAGCCTGGCCTTGCATCCCAAATGGAAGAACCTGAAGAAATCCTTATGCAGGAGCAGCCTGTCAGGGAAATGGCTGTTATCCCAAAAGTTATCCCAAAAGGATTGTTGTGCCCACTGTGGGCTGGCAGTGGTGGCATCGTGAGGGGACATCCACAAGTCACACACAGAGACACAAACAGTCCAAGTGTCAGCCCCAAAGGGACGGGGGGTGGCACAGATCCCTTCCAACACCCTGGGGAAAATCTAATTCTATCCCTTTTGTGATTTATTTTTTGAATTTCAACAATCACGAGCATGAGCTCGAACACCAGAGCCTGGCACCCCCAGCTCTGCTTCTGCTCCACTCCTGGAGAGTCAGTCCTGGGGGAAAGGCTGAGGGAGCTGGGAAGGGGCTGGAGAATCCCTGAGGGAGCCGGGAAGGGGCTGGAGAATCCCTGAGGGAGCTGAGGGGGCTCACCTGGAGCAAAGGAGGCTCAGGGGGCCCTTGTGGCTCTGCACAGCTCCTGCCAGGAGGGGACAGCCGGGGGGGTCAGGCTCTGCTCCCAGGAACAGGGACAGGAGGAGAGGGAACGGCCCCAGGCTGGGCCAGTGGGATTCACCTGCAGGGAGTGGACATTGGCTCTGGCATGGAAAAGCTGAGGTGCTGGGAGGAAAAGTCGAATCCTCTGCTCTCAGCTTGCCTGAGGAGCCCTCAGGCAGAGGAGATGCTCAAGGACTCGCCTTTGGGGAGAATCTTCAGGAGAGAATCCTGGAAAAGCAACCTCTAATTAATTAACTCTCTGTTGGGGAAGACCTGTCCTGGAAAAAAATCACCTACACAGGAAAAAATTCTTAATTTCAACACACACCTCATGGAAATGGTTGGTGAATCACTGGTAAATCATCAAAATCTTTATTTTTGTCCTGCAGCCACTCCTGGATGTGATAAAAGCTGTTTAACTGTTGGTGATTACAAAGTCTGAGCGTTGAACTCGTGCTTGATGCTGGGTGATTGTGGTTTTTCATCCCAGCAATCCTTCCTTGGGCTTTTCCAAGCACTGCCCTGAATTTCCAGGCACAGAAAATCAATTCCACTCCTCCTGTGCTCGGCTCTCAATTAAGTCAGGTCCATGCTGGGAGCTCCAGCAGAGCTTCTGGTCCATGGAAAACCCACACACGGAGCAGCTCACCCAGGGTAGGCAGGGCTGGGCTGCGTTCCCTGGAAAAGATCCTTGGTAAATCAGCCATTCCCTTTGATTTTATCACCTCCTGATTGTCCCTCTCCAGGGAAGAGCAATGCAAAAATCCTAGGGAAAAAAAAAAAAAAAATCCTGCCTTTTCCTTGAGTTCCCTCCTGCCAAGGCTGGGATCCAGGGTGGCAGTGCCTGTCAGGGGATTTTGGGGTGTCTTGGGACAAGAAAAACTCCCAAATACACCAATACAACCCAAATTATGCCCAGTATAACCCGAATTGTGTCCAACTCTAATGCAAATTGTGCTCAAATATAACCTAAATTGTACCCAAATAAAACCCAAATTGTACCCAAATTGTGCCCAAATAAAACCTGAATATAAAATATATATAACCCAAATACAAACCAAATTGTACTAAATAAACCCCAAATTGTACCCAAATATAACCCAAATTGTACCCAATATGATCTAAATTGTACCCAAATAAATCCTGAATTGTGGCCAAATACAACCCAAATTGTGCCCAACTATAATGCAAATTGTGCCCAAATATAACCGAAATTGTACCCAAATATTACCCATATTGTGCCCAAATGCAACCCAAATATAACCCAAATTGTGCCCAAATAAAACCTGAATATAATATATATATAACCCAAATATAACCCAAATAGTGCCCAAATACAATTGAAATTCTGCCCAAATACAAACCAAATTGTACTAAATAAACCCCAAATTGTACCCAAATATAACCCAAATTGTACCCAATATGATCTAAATTGTACCCAAATAAATCCTGAATTGTGGCCAAATACAACCCAAATTGTGCCCAACTATAATGCAAATTGTGCCCAAATATAACCGAAATTGTACCCAAATATTACCCATATTGTGCCCAAATGCAACCCAAATAAAACCCAAATTGTGCTCAAATTGTACCAGATATAACCCAAATTGTACCAGATATAACCCAAATTGTACCCAAATAAACCCCAAGTTGTACCAGATACAACCCAAACTGTACTCCAGCACATTTTTGGTGCAGCTCAGCAGAAGCTCCTTCAGTGGTGAAACTCCAGCACCAGTTACAGCCCTTTGAACAACAACTGACCTCAAAAAAATTCCCATTTTTTGCCTTCCCGCCCCCTGGAGCAGCAGCAGCAGAACCAGCTCTGTTCCCAGTGCTTGCTGTGGGGGATTTTCCCAGGCCACAGCCCCCGTTCCACCTCTGAGCAGGCAGAAACCAAGAAATCTCTTCTTTTTTCTGACACCTCTCTTATGAAAATAACAGAATTCCTCCCATCGACAGCATGCAAGCACCTGCCAAGGAACAAAACTGGAAGTGGCAGCGATAAATTCGCTGCCCCAGGTTATCTTTGAGGAGCAGAGCAGCAGCACGGGGCTGTTCCTGCTGAAAGCCAAGCAGGGAATGCACACCAGCCTTTAACTGGGATGTTCTGGGAATGGTTTAACTGTTTAACTGGGAACGGTTCCCTCATCCTGGGTCAGGGTCTGGCTGTGGCTGAGCCAAACCCCCTGGATTTGTCAGTGGAGACGGATGAAACCAGTCCTGGTAGACTGGGAGATTCCAGGGGATGTATTAAAAAATGTTACAATTTTATCTACAGATAAGGCACGGCAATAAAAATCATAAGAAATGAAGGAACGAGCAATTCCAGCTGGATGGGGGCAGGGAGGGAGCTCAGCTGAGGAGCTGCAGCAGGCACTGCTGGGCAAAAATCACCTGAATTCGGGTTTGGGCGTGTTTTTATTCCTCTCCATGCCAGAGGTGTCTTTAGAGCCGAAAGGGAGAGGAATAAATCCTGTGGGAATGGCTGAGGGAGCTGGGAAGGGGCTGGAGAATCCCTGAGGGAGCTGAGGGGGCTCACCTGGAGCAAAGGAGGCTCAGGGGGCCCTTGTGGCTCTGCACAGCTCCTGCCAGGAGGGGACAGCCGGGGGGGTCGGGCTCTGCTCCCAGGAACAGGGACAGGAGCAGAGGGAACGGCCTCAGGCTGGGCCAGGGGAGCTCAGGGTGGCACCAGCAGGAATTTCCCCATGGAAAGGGGGCTCAGGCCTTGGAAGTGCCCAGGGAGGGTTGGAGTGCCCATCCCTGGAGGTGTTCCAGGAATTCCTGGAGGTGTGCAGTGGGACAGGAGCTGTGCCCCGCACTGGAGATCAGATTTCCATTGATGTTGCCAAGCTTACAGAGATTTTCCCTGCACTAAACCAGCAGAACCTCCCTTCTCTGGTGTTCCTTTAATGTGGATTCTGTTGTGAGGTTCATGCTCTGCGTAAATCCCATTTGAAGAACACAAAGGACTCTCTCAGTTCTGTGACTCAACAAAGCTGGCTACGGGCTGGCAGCTCCTTGATGGAGAGATCTCGGAGTGATCAGAGCTGCATTAGCATCCCTTTGTTGGCAAGTTGATGAAATATGGATCATTTGTTCCTATCCACTGCCAGGGACAGAGAACGTGCCTCAAACCAGCTCCTGAAACTGGAGTTAATCAGCTCAGTCCAGCTGTCCTCTGCTGGGGTGGGGTGGGCAAAGATCCTCTGAGAAGAGCTCCGTGAGGTCACAGAAGAAGCTCCCCAAAGCTCAGAGTGCTCGTTCGGATCCTTTCCCAGGCAGCTTTGGGAATCCAGGCTCTGCTGGGATCACAGACCCCTCCTCATCCTCATCCTCATCCTCATCCTCATCCTCATCCTCATCCTCATCCTCATCCTCATCCTCATCCTCATTCTCATCCTCAATCAGCCGGTCCCACTCCTCACCCCCGCAGAAGCAGCTGCTCCCCTCAGCCCCAGAGCTGTGGTGTGTCTGAGGGCAGGGTGTGGGGCTGGGGACAGGGACAGCCCCAGGGGACTCTGCAAACCCCCAGTGCCCCGTGCTGGCCCTGGGAGCAGGGCTGGGATGGGGCTGGGGCACAGGAGCTGAGGGAAGGTGGCACACGGAGAGGATGGGGGCTAGGATGGGATTTATCCTCATGCAGAGCCTCAACACTGCCAGAGCAGCATCTAAATAACAAATGATCCATCACAAAGGGGTGAGCCACTCCAAGGGGTCAGCCCCTCTCTGTGTGACCTGCTCAGAGCAGCCCTGGGCTGGCTCAGGGCCCCTGGGCTCAGCTTTGGTCCCAGTCTGTGTCCAAAGGGCTCTGGATCAGCAGGGTGGGCTGGGGACACTCAGGGAGGGCTGGGGACACTCAGGGAGGGCTGGGGACACTCAGGGGTGAGTTGAAACACTCAGGGTGGGCTGGGAACACTCAGGTGTGATTTGGAACACTCAGGTGTGATGAGGAACACTCAGGGTGGGCTGGGGACACTCAGAGAGGGCTGGGGACACTCAGAGAGGGCTGGGAACACTCAGGGTGGGCTGGGAACACTCAGGTGTGATTTGGAACACTCAGGTGTGATGAGGAACACTCAGGGTGGGCTGGGGACACTCAGAGAGGGCTGGGGACACTCAGAGAGGGCTGGGAACACTCAGGGTGGGCTGGGAACACTCAGGTGTGATTTGGAACACTCAGGTGTGATGAGGAACACTCAGGGTGGGCTGGGGACACTCAGAGAGGGCTGGGGACACTCAGAGAGGGCTGGGAACACTCAGGGTGGGCTGGGAACACTCAGGTGTGATTTGGAACACTCAGGTGTGATGAGGAACACTCAGGGTGGGCTGGGGACACTCAGAGAGGGCTGGGGACACTCAGAGAGGGCTGGGAACACTCAGGGTGGGCTGGGAACACTCAGGTGTGATTTGGAACACTCAGGTGTGATGAGGAACACTCAGGGTGGGCTGGGGACACTCAGAGAGGGCTGGGGACACTCAGAGAGGGCTGGGAACACTCAGGGTGGGCTGGGAACACTCAGGTGTGATTTGGAACACTCAGGTGTGATGAGGAACACTCAGGGTGGGCTGGGGACACTCAGAGAGGGCTGGGGACACTCAGGGAGGGCTGGGAACACTCAGGTGTGATGGGGAACATTCAGGTTTGATTTGGAACACTCAGGTGTGATGGGGAACACTCCATTTTGCAATCTTGGGCCTTGCCGAATTCCCAGTTTCAAAGCAACAGAGAATCTCTGGAGCTCCGTGTGGGTTTTATCCCATCTCCATGCAGATCTCAGCAGTTTTCACTCCCCACCCACACAGGAATGTTCCTGTCTCACCCAGAATGACTGTCAGGACCAACATCACCTGAAGAAAGCCCCGTTTTTGTTGCCCCTCTGCCGTGCTCCATCCCCAGCACAGAGCTGCTGCTTTTCCCCCGAGCTCTCAGGTTTTTACCCAAACCAGGAGCCAAGAGCATCGTTCCCAGCCCTGCTGCTTTTCCCCTGAACTNGGCTGGGGACACTCAGAGAGGGCTGGGGACACTCAGAGAGGGCTGGGAACACTCAGGGTGGGCTGGGAACACTCAGGTGTGATTTGGAACACTCAGGTGTGATGAGGAACACTCAGGGTGGGCTGGGGACACTCAGAGAGGGCTGGGGACACTCAGGGAGGGCTGGGAACACTCAGGTGTGATGGGGAACATTCAGGTTTGATTTGGAACACTCAGGTGTGATGGGGAACACTCCATTTTGCAATCTTGGGCCTTGCCGAATTCCCAGTTTCAAAGCAACAGAGAATCTCTGGAGCTCCGTGTGGGTTTTATCCCATCTCCATGCAGATCTCAGCAGTTTTCACTCCCCACCCACACAGGAATGTTCCTGTCTCACCCAGAATGACTGTCAGGACCAACATCACCTGAAGAAAGCCCCGTTTTTGTTGCCCCTCTGCCGTGCTCCATCCCCAGCACAGAGCTGCTGCTTTTCCCCCGAGCTCTCAGGTTTTTACCCAAACCAGGAGCCAAGAGCATCTTTCCCAGCCCTGCTGCTTTTCCCCTGAACTCTCAGGTTTTTACCCAAACCAGGAGCCAAGAGCATCGTTCCCAGCCCTGCTGCTGGCCGTGGCTCCCACATTCCCTGATGGAGGAGGCAATTTGTGCCTCTGCCTCGCCTGCCTGAGCCTTTAGTCACTCAGGAAGTGACTTGGGGAGAACTCATGTCTGGGATAATGTTCTTCCTGATAACAAATTAAGCTGCTAAATTAGCATGTCTCTGCAGAACCAGCTGAAAGAGAAACATTAAATTAAAAAAGCAATTTTCTCCATGAGGTGATGATTTAGCAAGGATTTCATCGCACCCTGTGAATCCCAGCCTGCTGCTGGGTCAGGTTGTTGTCATAAATATTGGAGAATCAAGGTTTGGATCTGTATTTCTCCAAACTTTTTGTTGATCATAGTTAGAAATAATCACAGAAACATCTGAAGCTGAACAAAATCCATAAGGATCGTCAAACCCAGCTCCCTTTTGGAGCAGTATTTGATATAAGGAGCATTCAGACCTCACCTCCTGCAGAATTTTGGGGGTGATAAAAAAACATTTAATGACAGTGTTTGATCAATCCCCGTCAAGTGATTCCCATCCTCTCATCCCTGAAAAGAGGTTTAGGGCAGAGCTAAAAACTTCATTGGAAAAGTAATATCTTCCATGTTTTACAGCATTAGGAATAGAGGAAAGGAGAGTCTGAGGGGGAAAAAGAAAATTCTGGGAAGCAGCCTTGGAGCTGGAGGTGGCTTTGGGTTTAAAGGTTTAAAGGTGACTGTGCTGCTGGCTGATGCTCTCAAAGGTCTTTTCCAGCCTGAACCATTCTGGGATTCTACAAAACCATTTCAAATTCCCAGTTTTTCTTTCATTTACAGTTACTTTGGGGGGGTTGGGAGTGGAGGAGCTCAGCCTGGGCTCTCCTGCCCCTCAGCCTGCAGCTGAATTCCTGAATTCCCAACCCAACATCACCTGCCTGGGGTTGCTTTGGCTGGATGGGCTCCCCACTTTTCCCTTCCCTGTCCCTCGGTTTGGGCTTCCCCCAGCATTTCTGGGAGGGAAATGTGAATATTGGAATTGGAGGTGAAGGTGGTTGAAATGTGTGTGAAGGACTCAGAGGGAGGAGGAACAGTGGGAAGAGCCAGAGGAGGAGGAAAACAGAGCTGGAAGTTCTGATGTCACAGCCTGGGGAGTTCCCCCTTTACAGGGCAGAACTGTAAAACCAGGGAATATCTGAGAGCTTCCATCTCCTTGCTCTGCCCTCTGAAATTGGAGTTGTTTTTCCAGCAGGTTTCCCTCTGGGAGGAGGGCAGGGAGGGGAAGGGCTGCTGTCCCCGAGGGAAAAGTGCAGTTTGCAAAAAGCAGCTGGAAAATTCAGGCTCTCCCTGGTGTGAGCAGAAGCTCTGACAGCAGCAGGGCTCTGGCACTGCAGAGCAGGGGAGGGAGAAACCATCGAGCTCCCAGCAGCAACTCCCAGACTGCAGCCACTGGAGATGATCCCAAACTCCTGAAAAGACGCAGAGGAGGGAAATCCAAACAATTCCCTCAGCAGGACTCCCCTGCAGGGACTCCAGTGCATCCCTGGGGGGTGATGTCCCTCTGAGCCCACACGAGGTGTCCCCAGGATTTTCACCTGTCCCCAGTTTTCCCTCCCCAGGATCCCCCAGAGCTCAGGAACGCCTCGTGTTCCCTCTTTCCCAAACCCCTCTCCCTCTTCCCACTATTTCACCCCTTCCCATCCTCCCTTTCCAGCCCTCTCTGCTGAAGTCTCTGCCCTGGTTTTTCCCTTCCACAAATAAATTATGGCCCTCACCAGTTGCATTTTAAAAAGTAGAATTTTGTTATATACGACTCCATATTTTTTATCCTTTTTAATTTGCAACTCAATTTTCTGCCCCCGCTCCATCCCCACATAGCTTCTTCTTGGTAAAATATTTCCTGTAGAAGTTGCTTTCATTGTCTGGGCTCTCCCTGCAATATTTCTTATCAATTAGATAATAAATTATGTCTCTGACAGCTGTGCTGAACTGGGGTTCATGCTCACAGTGACTCCTGAAGAATCCAGCAAAAGTTAATCCATCCTGAGCAGTTCCATTTGTTCCTTTTAGCTGGAGAACCAATGCATTGATCAGTGCTGGAATTTCTGACTGTATCCCAAGGGATAATGTGGAGAAGAGGGACAGGAGGAAAATCAGGATCTCAATAGAGACTTCAGAAAAATCCGAGATTTGCTTCAAGATTCTTCAGAATCTTTTTCCTAAAAGCCCAATTTTCCCTTTGGCAGCCAAGGCAGAGTCTCCTCAGTGGGAAAAAAAACCCTTTGTGTGGGCAGGTGATGTCAGCACTGCTCCAGTGGGAGCCTGACCTGCCCAAATCCTTCCCTTCCCTTCCCTTCCCTTCCCTTCCCTTCCCT
>VWZP01001455.1:243608-256130 GCA_013396995.1 Dicaeum eximium | reverse complement strand
TTCCCAAACAAACCTTCCCTCTCCTTTCAGGGACCAGTGCTGGGGTGGCTCTGGGTGGGATTTGGGGTCCCTCCCACCCAAAACAGGCTGGGATTCTGTCAGTAAAAGCTGCAGTGGGATCCCAGGGCAGGCAGAGCTGCACAGCCCTGGATTCCAGGCAGGAGCAGAGGGAATCCCTCTGGGGCTGGCACAGACAGAGAGCAGAGCCTGCTTTCTCTCTGCTTTCTCTGTTTTCTCTCTGCTTTCTCTGTTTTCTCCCTGCTTTCTCTGCTTTCTCTCTGCTTTCTCTGTTTTCTCTCTGCTTTCTCTGTTTTCTCCCTGCTTTCTCTCTGCTTTCTCTCTGCTTTCTCTGTTTCCTCTCTGTTTTCTCTCTGCTTTCTCCCTGCTTTCTCCCTGTTTTCTCCCTGCTTTCTCTCTGCTTTCTCTCTGCTTTCTCTGTTTCCTCTCTGTTTTCTCTCTGCTTTCTCCCTGCTTTCTCCCTGTTTTCTCTCTGCTTTCTCTCTGCTTTCTCTCTGCTTTCTCCCTGCTTTCTCCCTGCTTTCTCTCTGCTTTCTCCCTGTTTTCTCCCTCTTTTCTCCCTGCTTTCTCCCTGCTTTCTCCCTGTTTTCTCCCTGTTTTCTCCCTGTTTTCTCCCTGCTTTCTCCCTGTTTTCTCCCTCTTTTCTCCCTGCTTTCTCCCTGTTTTCTCTCTGTTTTCTCCCTGCTTTCTCTCTGTTTTCTCCCTCTTTTCTTTCTGCTTTCTCCCTGTTTTCTCTCTGTTTTCTCCCTGCTTTCTCCCTGTTTTCTCCCTCTTTTCTCTCTGCTTTCTCCCTGTTTTCTCCCTGCTTTCTCTGTTTTCTCCCTGGCTCTGCAGGTTGGTGCAGTCGCTGTTTCCCTTTCAAGCCTTCCCTGCTTTCTCTCTGGGAGAGGGGAGAGAGGAGGAGGAGAGGGAGCAAAACCAGACAATTATTTCCTGCCTTCCCTCTCGTATCCTCCCCAGGCAGCTGCAGCTCAGTCCCAGGTGTGCACATCTCTTGGAGCAGGAATTCTTACATGGAATATGGAAAATCAGGAGGGGGAAAAGCAGAACAAGAAACAACATAAAATAAAAAAGAAAAAAGGTGGGAGAGGAAAAAATAAAACTAAAATAACAAAGCAACCTGAAGCAGGAAACTGCCCCTCCCTGAGCCATGGTGTCCCAAAATTCCCTGTCCAGAGGAAAACCCCAGCACTGTGGGAGAAAGAGAGGAAAACTTTACTCCTTGAGGGGCAACCAGAACATTCTCTGCTCATTCCCAAGGTGGTGTGACAGTCACCAGTGGCTGGTGACATCTCCAGACACCTCCAAGCCACAGGGCCAGGCCCTTCTGCTGCTCAGGGATTGTAAAATTGTGGAACCATGGGAGAGTTTGGGCTGGAGGGACCTTCAAAGGACACCTCTCACTGCATCCTGTCCCCAAACAAACTCCCAGACGTTTTCACCAAGAGCTTTGCCCATTTTGCATCATTATTGTGGGGTTTTGGGGCTGTTTTCCTGCAATCAGGCTCCTGTTTCTCAGACCCCACAGCCTGAGCACCCCAAATAACATTTTCTGAGCCTGGTCAGTGACAGATTCAGCCCCTTGGCAGCTCCTCCCCTGCTCCTGGGACAGAGCCACAAAGGGTTTTGGACTGGCAGAGCTCTCAGGATATTCTGGGCACCCCAAATATCTCCAATATCTCAGGGTATTCTGGGATCCCCAAATATCTCCAATATCTCAGGGTATTCTGGGATCCCCAAATATCTCCAGTATCTCAGGGTATTCTGGGATCCCCAAATATCTCCAGTATCTCAGGGTATTCTGGGATCCCCAAATATCTCCAATATCTCAGGATATTCTGGGCCCTCAGGATCTCTGGATCAGGGATCCTCAACCCCAGAGCTCATCACAGAGCACCTGACTTTGCCCAAAACCATTTAAGAGCACAAGAATGTGTCTTGGCAGCCAAACTTCCAAGAACTGATGGCTCCAGGGAAAAAGCTTTCCTTGCACATCATTTCCAGCACTGCCAGTTCCCTGGGAATTCAGGAAACTGCAAAAATGAGCAAATATTTGATTTTTAAATAATTCAGTTGTGTTTTTTTTTTTTTTTTGTAGTCTCTTCTTTTGAAAGCCATTAAAGGAAGCCTAAGGGATTGTCATTTTGGGGGGGAAAAAATACCTCCATAATCTGGGATTTCTGTCACTCACCAAGAAAACCAACACTGAGCTGAACCAAACCCCAAATTTGGACAAGCCACCCAAGCTGAGGAAGTGACTGGCAGAGGCAATAATTAGAATTACAGAATCACAGAACATCCTGAGCTGGAAAGGACCCCCAAGATCATCCAAGTCCCATTCCTGACCCTGCCCAGAGGAAAAAAAGGGGATAAATCCTGGAAGTATCAACGTGGCAAGGCAATTACAGCTTCTGTGCCTCTCTCTAAAAAGCAGGGAAGAACTCCCTCCAAGAGGAATCATCTCACTGTTTCAATGGAAGGCTTCAGAGACTGCAGTGACAGGAAAAATATGAGGAGAATTTTTATAAAGGCTTGGGAACAAAGCAATAAAAGGATCATTTGCTTAATTCCATCATTACCAGCAGCAGGTGTCCATGGATGGAATCAGAATATCAATTTGGGAGGTTTTTTTCCCATTGAAAATGGGGGAAAAGGCAATGAACAGAGCACCTTTTCTGTGCTTTGATGGTTTAAGCACCATGATGGGTTTGTGTCTAGCTCCCAGCACGAGGAGCAGCTGAAGGAGCCAGCCCTGTTCTCCCACGGGATTTGGGAACCACCAAGGTTCTGGACACCTCTGGTGACTTCCCTCAGGTTCCTCATGGCTCTGTTTAGCTCCTGATTCCAGGTTCACGTTCATTTCTTGGCTTGGGAGCTGTAGAGCTGGGCCAGCACAGCAGGACCTGGAGCTGCTGCAGAGAATCCAGAGGAGGCACCAAAGGATCAGAGCATGGAGCAGCTCTGCTGGGACACCTGGGGGCCTCACCTGGACAGGAGACACCTCTGGGAACTGCTTGGGAAAAAGGGAAGGAAACCACACTGGTCTTCAGCACAACTCCCAGCCTGCTATTTGTGCTTTTTTTTACATTAAAGATACGTGGGAGCAAATTCTGTGGGGTCAGCCGGGGTCAGAGGCATAATCTAACAACCATCACTTAATGAGGTCTAATGAGGAATCAGAGGGAGCTGGGGGACGGCCGGGAGGGAAAGGTGAAATCCTGGAGCTGCTGTTACAAGAACGTTTCAAACCCCCAAAACTCTTTAAACAGCTCCTCTGCTGACTGCTGGAAATGCTGCTGAATTACTGGATTCACTCTGAATGTGCCAGGAAAAAAACCTAAGAGGTGAATTTGTGAACTTGGAACAAGCTTAATTGATGAAATACTAATTATCTTCCAGCTCCTCAGCCTGGATCTGAGACACTGGAGCAGTTCCACTAATTAGGGCATGGATTGATAAGGAGAAAGGAGCGTTTCAATGGGAAAAAATGGGTGCTGGAAGAGAACGTTTTAAATGCAATTATTATTTTATTAGATGAGAAAATAAACACTGAAAAATGCCACACTTGGCTCTGCTCCCTGGATCACAGAATCCCAGGATTGCTGAGGTAGGAAAAGCCCTCCCAGCCCAAGCTGTGACTGATCCCCACCTTGCCACACTCAGGAATTCCTGAGTGCCACCTCCAGAATTCCTGGGACACCTCCAGGGATGGGCACTCCAACCCTCCCTGGGCAGCCCCTGCCAGAGCTTGACAACCTCGTGCACTCAGGAATTCTCACAGCTGGAAAAGGGCTCAGAACAGCTGGAAACTTGCCTGGCCACCGACTTTTTTAAATTGAAAACTTCCCATTATCAACCAAACTGGGAAAAGCCCTGTCCAGACCAGGGTGGACGGGGCTTGGAGCATCCCAGGATCGTGGGAATTGTCCCTGTCCCTGCAGGGGTGGGATGGATGGGCTGCAAGACCCCTCCCAACTCAAACCATTCCCTGATCCATGGCAGGAGAGGCCAGGGACACAGCTCAGATTCCTGAGGCTCTGCTTTGAAGGCCAGCAATCTGTATTTGATATTTTACATTTTATATTTTACATTCTCTCCAGGTATTGGTGATAGGGCTGTTGAGATTTCTCTCCACCTCTTGGGGAAAAATAAACTGCCAGGAAATACTTGGAATTTCACTCTGAGGCGAGTCAGAAACCTCTGGAGAGCTCATCAAGTCTTGGGATCTTCCAAATAAAAGGTTTTTTTCACAGATTTGGTAAAATCAGCATTCTCCATTCCCTCCCCACCGATCCCAGATGCTCCTCCCCTGGCATTTCCCACCCTTAGGCACCCATTTATTCCCGGTGTTTTCCCTCCTACCAGGAATTATTTATCCATTGCAGCCCCTCTGCTGCTCCTCACAGCCCTATCTTAATTAAATCACCCCAAGGAGCAGATCGGGCTGGATTTTCATAACCTTGGTGTCTGCACCAGCAGGACAAGCCCAGGCTGATTTAAGGAGCCTTTTTTCCCCTCTTTACAGACAAAAGCAAATCCCATTAATCCCTCATTATCTTCACTCCCGGGGTTTTGGAGCACAGAGCAATTTGCAATGAATTCTGTCACCTCTCTGACCATTGCTCCCTAACTCAGCCAACCCCACTTGGACTTGGAGCTTTATTTTTTGGGGTCTGTTCCAGGTTAGGGTCCAGTATTTTGCAAAATTTAAAAAAATCTACAAAATGGTTTTACTGGGATTTACTAATTTATCTAAAAATTAATCTTTTTTTTTCAAAAAGTTAATCTTTCAACCCAAATTATTTCACTTTTCCCTACTTAATCGATGGTGAAGCAACCAATGATTTTAGCAGCAGGTTTTATATCTTTGTGCTCTTACACAGAAAATTCCTGAAGGACTAAGGGACAACATCCCCCAAAGGGAATGACACACATATTCCCCAGATATTTTATATAAACACCGAGGCTTGCAGTTGTTTTCCAGGAAAGACCCTCAGGCTGTGGTTATTTTTCCTCTTTTATTTCCATGAAATGGAAATGGATAAATGCCTGGAAGGTGGCAGCATTGGAGCTGGGAGGGCAGAGGCAGGGGGGGTGGCAGGGAGGGACCATCCCCAGTGACAGTGGCACCGAGGAGTGCAGAGGGGCAGGCTGGGACAAACCCTAAAACAAATCCATAAATCCACAGGGTCTCAGAAGGGTTGGGTGGGAAGGGACCTTACAGATCATCCAGGGACAGCTTCCAAATAAATCCATAAATCCACAGGGTCACAGAAGGGTTGGGTGGGAAGGGACCTTACAGATCACCCAGGGACATCTCCCACTGTCCCAGGGTGTCCAAGCCCTTGGGCACTGCCAGGGATCCAGGGGCAGCCACAGCTGCTCTGGGAATTCCATCCCAATATCCCACCTGTCCCTGTGTCCTTTGACTTCATACACGCCACAAAAGTCATCATTACCTGCTGAAAAGTGTCCTGATGCTGGAGCAGGGCAGGGGATCCTCCCTTCCCACCTCCTCCCTTCAGCCCAGCCAGCCCCGAGCCAGAACAGAGCAGGCAATGCCTCTGTCACTCTGTTGGTGCCCAGGAGGTTTTACAAATCGCTCTCCTCACTCTGGTAACTGGGGCTGTGGGTGGGGTGGGTCGTCAGATCTCCCCTCCACCTCCAGAGGCTCCCAGGGACAGCCTCGAGTCAGATCTGGTAAAAATTTTATCAAGCTGAAATGTCACAGAATTGAATAACTACCACAGAGGAGGGGCTAAGTTCAATATCCCGCTAATTACCTGGTTTTCCAACAGGAAATGTGTCTGGTAATGAGATCAAGGACTGTCTCCAGTTATCCTTGGCTGTTTACTTGTGTTTATCCCAGTTTTGCTCTCTCCCCGGAACGAGAGCAGCTTTAAAATCAAGCAGAGCCTTAAAGTTAATCTGCTTACACACAGGCACGGCTTTGCCTGGGGTGTTTGCTGCTTCCCTGCCCTCCCAATTCCCCTTTCCCAGGAAATGCCACTCCCTGAGGGTGGAATGTCCCCCCTTTCCACACAGCACCTGAGCCACAGCACCCACGGCAGCCCTGATGCTCCGGAGTGTTTGTGATAAATGGATCTGAATAAAATCAGAGCCGAGCACGCAGCCAGCCAGACCGGGGCTGTGCCAGGCAGCAAACACCTGCAAGTGTCACTGCCAGCCTCAGCACTGTCACACACAGCCAGGCACCAACGGGCTGGCAGCTGGGAAACACCACGGGAATGTCCCAGCAGGAGGGGGATTTTAATGGAATGAGCACTCACAGCAAGTGGGAATCCTGGAGCCTTTGGGAATTTCAGTGGCTGCAGCTGATGCTCAGAGCCAGCACCAGGAATGGAACACAGAATCATGGATGGGTTTGGGTTGGAGGGACCCCAAATCCCACCCAGGGCCACCCCAGCCATGGCAGGGACACCTCCCACTGTCCCAGGCTGCTCCAGCCCCAGTGTCCAGCCTGGCCTTGGGCACTGCCAGGGATCCAGGGGCAGCCACAGCTGCTCTGGGAATTCCATCCCAGCCCCTGCCCACCCTGCCAGGGAACAATTCTCAATTCCCAAAATCCCATCCCAGCCCTGCCCTCTGGCACTGGGAGCCATTCCCTGTGTCCTGTCCCTCCATGCCTTGTCCCCAGTCCCTCTCCATCTTTCCTGTGGCTCCTTCAGGCCCTGCAAGGCCACCCTGAGGTCCCCCCAAAGTTCTGCTGTCCAGGTGAGCCCCCCAGGTGTCCCAGCAGAGCTGCTCCCTGCTCTGATCCTTTGGTGCCTGCTCTGGATTCTCTGCAGCAGCTCCAGGTCCTGCTGTGCTGGGCCAGCTCTGCAGGTGGGGGCTCCAGACATCCCAAGGATGAGACAGAGGCCGGGAGGGAACACAAAATCCATTTCCCATTGATTGGAATGTTGAATGTTGTTATTCTACAAAGCAGCGCAACAAAGCTGAGTCTTTTGTTAAAATACTTCGAGTCCAATGTGGCATTGGAAGGACGGGAGAAGGGCCGGGAGTGCTGAGGGCAGGAATACAGTGAATTATCTCTGGGGGCTGCCCGCCTTTTAATGAAGCAACAAGGAAGAGAAACTCCAAGCCAATTAACGTTTCTCAGCTGTCAAACCTGTCTGACAGTAAAAATCACAGAATCAATTTGGATTGTTCACCCTGGAGAGGAGAAGCTTCAATGTGACCTCACTGAGGCCTTGCAGGGCCTGAAGGAGCTGAGAGGAAACGTGGAGAGAGAATTTACAAGGGATGGAGGGACAGGACACAGGGAATGGCTCCCAGTGCCAGAGGGCAGGGCTGGATGGGATATTGGGAATTGGGAATTGTTCCCTGGCAGGGTGGGCAGGGGCTGGGATGGAATTCCCAGAGCAGCTGTGGCTGCCCCTGGATCCCTGGCAGTGCCCAAGGCCAGGCTGGACACTGGGGCTGGGGACAGGGACAGTGGGAGGTGTCCCTGCCATGGCTGGGGTGGCACTGGGTGGGATTTGGGGTCCCTACCCACCCAAACCAGTCTGGAATTCTGGAACAAACCCTGTTTATTAAAGGCAGGCATCTGGAACTCCATTTACCTTGTGCTCTTCGTGCTAAAGGACAATCATCCAGCTTTACCTCTCCCTCAGGAATTTCCCCAGTTTCTTTTTCCTCTAACTTTTTTTCTGGATGAAACAGGATGAAGCAGCAGGGAGTCCATAAAGAGAGAAAGAGATTTAAATAAAGTGATGGACGAGCGTGGTGTGCAGGCAGGGAGTTTGGGGATAGAGAAGAGCCTGGCTGAGCCTCTCCTGGATCCCTCCCCAGCCCTCCCTCAGCTCCAGGAGGGTTTTCCATCACCTCCTAAGTGCCCCATGCCAAAGGTTATTTCACTCCTTGCAACCTCTAATAAAGATTTACTTGAAGCTGTAAAGCAGAAAAACGTTAGCCCGTGATTATGATTCCCTTTATGCCGAGTCTGACAGGAGCCTGTAAATCCAACATTTACATGGGAAAAAACTGCTGAAAATGGGAACCAATAAAATCCCAAACACCTCCATAATCAGGGGAGCTCCACACCCAGGAATCCCAGGGGAATTTTAAGGAGAAAGGGTGAACCTTTAAATTTGCAAGGAGAAAGGGTTAGGATTATCACTGCTTTTCCTAAGGACATTTTAAACTGCAGGCAGAGATTTGTGCAGGTACTTTGGGCTCAGCTTTAGGATCAGTTTCAAGGTTAAAAAGTCTCACTATTCCTTGTGCGCTCAGTGCAGACCTGCTCAGCTGGTGCCAAGAGAAATCCTGAAGAGCTTCCCCACCCACCAAACCCAGGAACTGCAGGCCGGGAATTCACCAGCACTCTTCCCAGAGAGCAAATTATTCCAGGGCCATGTTCAGTGGGTTAACACAGGGTCTGGAATTTCCATGGGCTGAGGGAGACAGGAACAAAGCTGGAAAAAAAGGAAAGGCATTCTCTGACCTTTATGCAGAGGCTGAGGGTGATGTACCCAAGGAGGAGCTGGATTCAGGGACTTGTCCCATTGAAAATCCCAAATTCTCCTCTCAGTGCCACTGGAACTGAGCTGCACCTGCACAGAGCAGAGCAGCAGACTTGAAAAAGTTTCCCAGTGTCCCTTCCTGGTTTTCCAGCATCCCCTCAGTAATCAGAGGGAGAAGGAGGTGATGAGCTGAGCTGGGGATGGGCTCTGTGATCCCAGCTCCAACATCCCTTGTGCTGAACACCGTGGGAGTGTAAATCCTGGAATGGGTTGGGTTGGAAGGGGCTTCAAGCCCATCCAGGGTCAGCCCTGCCAAGGACAGGGACACCTCCCGCTGTGCCAGGCTCTCCCAGCCCCACGCAATATCAAATATTCCGGGATGGGCCAGGCTTGTCTGTGACTCAGAGATATCCAGGCAATCCTAAGCAGCCAAATGGGATCTTTGTTCTCCCAAAGAAGAGACATTTCCACTCCAATCTGCAATTCCTGCCCTTTTCACTCCTCTGCACATTTGCCATGAATCTTTTATGAGCACTTCATTAGGATTTCAGGGAGGCTCTCTCCAGCCAGGAGTGAAATATTCCAGGCTTGGTTTTATGGAGTGGTACAAAAATGGGAGTATTCAGTCCATGGTTTGAAGTTTGGAAACTGCATTTTTAATGGGGCTTTCCTTAGGTGAGTCAAGTTTACTCTCATGTTTGTCTTAGACTTTATTTTCAGTTTTGAGCTGTTTTAATGCCTTGTTTGAAACACAGTAAGACGATAAATATAAATAATTTTTTCACCTGCATGATGCTGTCAGGAGGATGTTCTTATTACTGGCCTATTCCTGGAATTATGGGCACTTTTTAAAATGCTTCCTTCAATCCTTTATGAGTATTTTCATGGAAATCTCTGGAAGTCTCTTGGAAAGTTTCAGTGCTATTTTAGTGCATTAAATGTAGAGGGACAATTTTCAAGGTTCAGTAATTTTTTTAAGGGAACTTCTAATAAATTTGGGATTTAATATTCCAGACAAAAAAAGCCTCTGTTTGAGGTTTCCAGGGCCTAAAGGGGCTCCAGGAGAGCTGGAGAGGGACTGGGGACAAGGGATGGAGGGACAGGACACAGGGAATGGCTTTGAGCTGACAGTGGGTGGATTGAGATGGGAAATTGGGCAGGAATTGTTCCCTGGCAGGGTGGGGAGGGGCTGGGCTGGAATTCCCAGAGCAGCTGTGGCTGCCTCTGGATCCCTGGCAGTGCCCAAGGCCAGGCTGGACACTGGGGCTGGAGCAGCCTGGGACAGTGGGAGGTGTCCCTGCCATGGCTGGGGTGGCACTGGGTGGGATTTAAGGTCCCTCCAACCCAAATCCATCCAAGGTTCTGTGACAGAATTCCCAGATTTCTGGCCAGGAGAAGGAAGGGAAGTTCCCCTGGCATTCCCTGATGCTGCAGAAGCCCCAGTGACCTTCACAGGCAGAGCCTGGGAAGGGAAAAACTGAGAATTTTCATCCAATGTGAATTCAATCCCTGCTGTTACACAATTGAATCTGCATAATTTGCCTGGTGCTCCAGCCTTTTCCTGGTTTAGATATTAAAGGGACATTTTCCCTCTAATAAACGCCAGTGCAGGCTCAGTGCCTGTGAATTCTGTGGAATTAGGCTGATTTTTTCCTCCCATAATAAGCAGGAGAAGCAGCCTGATTTTTTATGACACACTCAAGTTTGGATTTTAAATTTTAAACAACTGAACACTGAATTAAGTTTTGCATTTAGCTGAGCTCCAAATCCCATAACCAGTGGTGTTAAGTCTACAGAGCTTTAATGATATTGCTCTAAAGAACCCAAAGACAATTATTGGCAAAAAGTCATTTTAGCTTTAGTGTTCCCTGGTCACTCAGGGCTGGGTTAGAAAGGAGATGGGGATGTTTTTATTTTTTTTTTTTTACTATTTTATTATTTTTCTCTTACCTTGATGTGGAAGTGGCTGGAATTCTCTGCAGCCACACATCCTGGGAGATAAAGTTTGAGCAGGGAGAGGCTCCATCATCTGCTGCTGCTCCCATTCCTGCAGAAAGGTTTGCTCCTAATGGAAACCATTTTAATTAGAGGGGAAAGTCACTGCTCCCACCCCCTGGACCCTCTCAGAATTCCAGTAACTCAGAGTTTGGGAAGCATTGGAATGACAATGATGGGAATCTGCCCTGGAGCCAGGCTGGGACACCTGGGGGTGCTCACCTGCAGAGGAGAAGCTCCAGGGAGAGCTCAGAGCCCTGCCAGGGCCTGAAGGGGCTCCAGGAGAGCTGGAGAGGGACTGGGGACAAGGGATGGAGGGACAGGACACAGGGAATGGCTCCCAGTGCCCTCCTCCATCCATCCCCAAAGCAGCAGCACAGGGAGAATCCCACCCTGCAAAGGCAAAACAAACCACAAAATAAATCAGCCCAAGTTCTGGGATGGGGAAATGCAGGAAATCCCAGGGGCTGGGCTGAGTGAACCCTTTTCCTTTGAGCTAAAGGACAGAGATTTTTCTTTAATATTATCACACCTGCTTTGGAGCTGCTGTAATTAAAATTGAAATTCCATTTAATAATGGCATAGAAATGCCTGTGTCAGCTTGATCCGTTGAATTTATTACTTCCATGGACAGAAACCTGGGAGGCAAAGCTGACTCAGAAATCAAAATGCAGTTTTGGGTTCTGATGGGATCCCTCACGCTCCTCTAGGATCCCTCACAGTCTTTTGGAACCCCTTACACCCCTCTGAGATACCTCACACCTTTTTGGGATCCCCCACACCCCTGTGGAACCCCTCAGACCACTGTGGGATCCTTTACACCCTTTTGGGATCCCTCACAGTCTTTTGAGATCCCTCCCATCCCTCTGGGAGCCCTCGCACCCTTTTGGGATCCCTCATGCTCCTCTGGGATCCCTCAGAGTCTTTTGAGATCCCTCACACCCTTTTGGAACCCCTCACACCCCTCTGAGATCCCTCACACCCTTTTGGAATCCCTCACACCCTTTTGAGATCCCTCACACCACTCTGGGATCCCTCACACCACTGTGGGATCCCTTACACCCTTTTGGGATCCCTCACAGTCTTTTAGGATCTGTCACACCCTTTTGGGATCCCTCACACTACTGTGGGATCCCTCACACCCTTTGGGAATTCCTCATGCTCCTCTGGGGTCCCTCACACCCTTTTGGGATCCCTACCACCCCTTTGGGATCCCTCACACCCCTTTGGGATCCCTCACACCCTTTTGGGACCCCTCAGCCCCTGTGGGACCCCTCACCCCTCCCACTGCCCCTCCTCTGAGCAGGATCATTTGATCCCATCCCCTTTCCCGGTGCCAGGGCTGTGCCTTCCCCAGCACGAGCAGCAGGAAGTGAGCCCATGGCAGGATTACAATAAACACATCTGATATCAATAACGGCTCCAGCAGCAGAAAATATCACTTTCTGCGCCGCTGCAATATTTGGAAAGGCCATTTCCTCATCCTTTGAGGTCTTCAATTAAGGCTGCTCGTTCCTCTCTTCTTCAGGTGCTCATAAATCTGCAGGGGAAGGCAGGAGAGAGGCAAATCCATCACCCTCACACAAAATTCCTGTTTATCCACCAGCCAGCACCGAGTTCCAGCCACTCCACAAAGCAATTTGTTCCCAGGGCCCATCCCCGCTGCCTCCTGCCCCCCTCGGGAAGGTTTCCCTATCTCCATAGCAACAGATCCACAGGGAACAGGGATGCAGAAATGGCCCAAACGAGGAGAAATCCCAGAGCTGGGCGGCCACAGGTACCCAGAGCTGCTGGGCTCCTGCTCAGGGGTGTCCCCACCTCGGGCCAGCAGAGCACCCTCTGAGAAACGCTACTCACTTTCAAAATTTTAAAAGGTTTATTAAAACTTTTTCCAAAATTACAACAGAAGAGTGAATAGAGAAAACAAACACGGTGTCAGAGCAAAGGATTTTTCTCCCCAGCCTGTGCTCACGCAATGATGTTCCACATTTTAACCCTTTGGCCCCTACCAAGGTTACTCCTG
>VWZP01001455.1:227476-243506 GCA_013396995.1 Dicaeum eximium | reverse complement strand
TGTGGCACTGGGTGCCAGGGTTTAGCTGAGCTCTTGGGGCTGGGCTGGACTCGATGATCCTGAAGGGCTCTCCCAGCCCAGGGATTCTGTGGAAGTTCTGTCCATCAACTCCTTCCTCTGCCCAGGGGTGGGGATCACTTCCTGCCATCCCGATTGGAGCTCAGCTGTTGCCATAGTAACGAGCCAATCCTCCCAAATGCCCCGGCCATCCCGTGAGAACAGGGGGGAACATATCCATAAATCTGTAACACTTCTCTTAACATCCCCATAATAGTTACCCTTTAATTGTGAGAGTCAGCCATGGCTCATTTATAAGTTACTCATTTATCACAGTTCCCCTCTGGGTCACCTCTCCACTTGTTCCCTGTCTGAGCAAGTCCTGCCCCAGCACCCCAGATCCAGCAGCACTCGGAAAAACAAAGGAGCTCCGTGCCCTCCTGCACCTGCCCAAGGCTTGCTGGATTGACAGAGCAAAATTATAAACCTGGTCTTCATGTACAACAACGCTGGAGTGGGGAAAACATTCCCATAAAACATGAGAACCAGCTCTGCTTGTCCAGAAACATCGTACTGCAGAAGGAGTGTCCTAAATTATAACAAATCCCAAACGCAGCTGCACTAACAGAGCACGTGCTGCCCGGCCCAGGGGGACAAGGGAATGGTTTTAGGCTGGAAGAGGAAGGATTTTGATGGGATATTGGGCAGGAATATGCACCCACTGTGAGGGTGGCAGGCCCTGGCACAGGTGCCCAGAGCAGCTGTGGCTGCCCCTGGATCCCTGGCAGTGCCCAAGGCCAGGCTGGAGCACCCTGGACATCTGGAGGTGTCCCTGTCCATGACAGGTGGTGGCTTTAGGGTCCCTTCCACCAAAACCAGGCTGTTTTTCCATGATTTTCTCCAGCTTTTAGCTGCAGCCACTAGGAGCTGCAGCCCAGGTGAGCTGTGGGCTCCCTGCACCTTGAGCTGGGCTGGGGTCATGTGGCAGAATAACTCTCCCTCTTTAAAAAATGGCTCTAAAAAGAGAAATTACCCAGCTACATAAACCCAGTGTGTCTGTAGCTCTCACCATGATCTGGCTCTAGCCCCGTCTGGAGACCCAGCCCTGCTCATGTGTCATTTTTGATTCCTCTTCCATCCTCACTAAAACCAAGAGAATGTGGTACAAACATTGTCTACTCTTACAGCCCAGGAAATATTCTCAGAGCATCCCTTTCCACTCCCTTCTCCTAACATTTAAGGGCATTTGAGGCAGCAGAGGAAGGCACATTTTTATCTACCATGGACAGGCTGTTTTCTCCTGCATGCCAGGGGTATCTCGGTATCCGAGGGACTTCTGTTGAACAGGGTAGAAATAAGATTTTTTTGGAGGGTATTGAAGTGGCCAAGCAGAGAGCAAAGCCCACAGACATCACCTGAGGGATCCAAGAGTTCTTTGGAGCCACTTCCAGCTGAGCTTGAGCTGGGAGAGCAGCCAGGACTGGAGGGATGCACCAGGAGGTTGATCTGCCACTGAGCCAGCTGGAGAGGGGGGAGGGAGCAGCAAAATTCCCCCCAAAAGGATCAAACTGATTCCCCCAAAGGTTCAAATCAGCTCTTTCCTGGAGACCACTGCCCTGGGAGCAGGTGAGCCCTGTAGCAGTGTGTCTCCTGTTCACAGGGTGACCGAATTACAATAGAATTTCCAGGTACTCTTTGTCTGCTAAAAAAGGCAAAAACTCCAGAAACTTCTCTCTGAATTCGGTACAGGGACACCTCATAGGACCCTTTGCCCTTCACCTCAAACTTGGGGCCGTTCAATTGGACCAGAGCCAAAAAGTCCCGCCTGAGCCATTGGGTAGAAAAGGGACAGAACAAAAGATTTGATCGCTTTTGTGGGGTGCTCAGCAGGAGCGAGCATCTCTTGCCCTGGCACGGCTTTTCTCTGTAAAGAGTTTGTTATTTTGTTTCTTATTAAACCCTTTTCTGTTTCAAACACCGCCACAAGAGCCACCCTGCTCGTTTTCAGCCATCTGGGTAGCTGGGCTACCCTGGGGATGAAGGGATCGCTGAGAGCTCATCAGGCCTGGCTCGAGGTGACACCCTTCAGAGCCCAACATCTCACGGTGCAGGGAAGGCAGCAGGGGTGTTCTCCCTCGGGAAGTGCCAGAGCATCCCCCCTGGCCAACCCCTGCAAGGCCTGGGTGAAGCCAGAGTCTGCACTCTGCACCACGCACAGAGCTGAATTCCCAGGCTCAGGGACAGGAGGGGAACTCTCGGAGCCCCTGGAGTGCAGCCACAGCCATCACAGAGCCTTGGTCACTCAGCAGAGGGATTTAATACCCGGTGTCTCTTTGAAAAGCCATTCCCCACTCTGCTCTGGCTGAAGGCAGTCTCTGAGTGTCTGTCCAAAGGAGAGGGAACTGATATTTTACGTTTATTGAACTTGTCAGAGCAGCAATCGCTCGCTCTCTGCTTGCTGGCAGACACAAACCCGTTTAAAGGAAACATCAGCCCCATCCTGCCCTGCCCTGCCCTGCCAGTGCCTCCTCAAGGGTTCAGGCCGTGCCAAGGGGGTAAATCTGCCTCGTTCCTCATTCCCACAGTCAGGAATTCCTCCCAGATCCTCCCAGACAGCGCTGCCAAGCCGTGGAGAGAGCCCTCCAACCTCCTCTGGCCCTCCCCAGCCATCTGCTCTCCCCCTCAGGGCAGAACAGAAGCCACAAACCAAACCCACAGCTCTGGAAAAACAACCCACTTCTCCTTTTCCCTCTTTTTCTGCAGCCCCTAGCCCAGCCTTCATCCTGCCTGGATTCCAGAGTCAAACTGTGCCACATCTGAGGCACACAGATGTTTGGGATGAGTTAACATCCTCTCTCTCTTCTGAGGCAGCACAACCTTTGAGTTGTTTTCACGGTTTTTTTCTGCCGCTGTTGTTTTATTTTCCTCTGAAAAAGCCCCACACCTTGAGCAGTTCATTTATTTTGCTTTCCAGGAAGCCTCTCTGAACGGAGGATGAAGCATCACCCTCAGTAATAACAGCACTTTGTTGGATAACCCATCAGAACGACTTCCTAAAGAGCCTTCCAGGAGAGGAATGAGCTCTTTGTTTGGATACCACGGGCCTGGCAGGCTCTGACAGCTACAAAAGGAATTATTAAGGTTTTTTAGGACTCGTGCTTTGCTGGAGCACTGTTCCTTCATAAAAGAAACGGAGCTACCAATGCAACCCCCAGCCCTTCAAATAGCCAAAACCCCCCAAAGATTCCAGAGCCAAAAGAGCGTCATTGATAGCAGCTGAAATGTGGAATATTCCTGGGGAAATAAAGAGGAGAACATTTTATAACTCTGTCTTTCTGCAGCTACAAGTGCCCAGGGCAGTGTGCTCCTGCTCCTGCTGAAGCAGTGTCAGGTATTTCACACCTGATCAGATGAAAAATTCCCTGGAACAGCCCCCAGTCCCAGGACTGGGCTGGGAACAGCCAGAGGGAATCAGCAGGGAGTCGCCCATCCCACATCCAGGCAGCACCAGGGGGCAATAAATGTCTCTATTATAGTATCAATAAATATCTCTATTTGTGGCACTAGGAGCGCTCCATTTGGCTCTCATTGATGGATTAAATGATATTTTTCCTTCCTGCAGTCCCAAACTCTGAGCTGTGAGAGGCTGAAGCTTCAGGAGGGAGGAACCAGGGCTGTTCCCACTGAAGTGAGACCCTGGCATCAGCTTTAGGGCACAGGGAGGGAACACAGCCCAGCAGAGCTTTAGCTTCACTGCCTTGAAAAAATCAGCACCAGGAACATTTCCAGGCACCCCTGAGGTGTAAGGAGAGTGAAACCCATTGAAATCTCGTGGGAATGAGGAAATGTGTTTAATCACAATGGTGTTGGGAGCTTGGGTTCACCAGAATGAATGAGAGAGATTTTCATAAAATCCCAAATGGTTTGGGTGGGAAGGGAGCTCAAATCCCACCCAGTGCCACCCCAGCCATGGCAGGGACACCTCCCACTGTCCCAATGTCCAGCCTGGCCTTGGGCACTGCCAGGGATCCAGGGGAAGCCACAACTGCTCTGGGAATTCCATCCCCACCCTCCCAGGGAACAATTCCTTCCCAATTTCCCATCTAAATCTCCCCTCTTTCAGCTTCTGGATCATTCTGCATTTTTCTCTGTGGTTGGCCTGTGTTGCTGGGAGTTCAAAAGGCTCAGAAGCACAAACACACACAAAACAAACAGCCAAAACAAACAGAAAAACCCCACTAAACCCCTTTAGCTGTTTTCCCAGCAGCATCTGAGAAGCAGATGCCACATCCCCGTGCCATAATCCAGCTTTGCTAAGCCTTGTGGAACTTTCCTGATTGACACTGGCTGAGTACCCAGCTCTGTGAGCTCGGGGAGTTCTCTCAGAGGTTGTGGCTTTCCAGCTTTCCTGCTTGGTGTTTGCAGCACTCTAATCCAGGTGCTGACAGCCCTCAGCTCCCATCACATCCCTGCATCCAGCCCAGGGCCGGGAAAGGCAGGGAGGAATTGCCTGAGGAGGTGCTGGCCTGGCTTCCCCTGATCACCAAACTCCTCTCCAAGTGCTGGAGGTGCCCAGATAATCCTTCCCAACTGAGAAATCTCCTCTGGCTGAGGAGAGAACCTCTCTGTCCCTGGGGATGGGACACCCAGCCCAGGGGGACGTGCTGGGGTGTTCCTCCTGTCAGGGCTGCAGGAGCTCAGGGGGGGCTGCAGGTGAGGAGCAGGAAAAGCCAAAGGCAGGAGCAGCCTGGGGGTGCTCACCTGGAGAGGAGAAGCTCCAGGGAGAGCTCAGAGCCCTGCCAGGGCCTGAAGGGGCTCCAGGAGAGCTGGAGAGGGACTGGGGACAAGGGATGGAGGGACAGGACACAGGGAATGGCTCCCAGTGCCAGAGGGCAGGGCTGGATGGGATATTGGGAATTGGGAATTGTTCCCTGGCAGGGTGGGCAGGCCCTGGCACAGGTGCCCAGAGCAGCTGTGGCTGCCCCTGGATCCCTGGCAGTGCCCAAGGCCAGGCTGGACACTGGGGCTGGAGCAGCCTGGGACAGTGGGAGGTGTCCCTGCCATGGCTGGGGTGGCACTGGGTGGGATTTGGGGTCCCTCCCAACCCAAACCATGCCAGGATTCCAGGGTTCTGTGCAGAATTCCCAGCAGATTTCTGGTCAAGCCCCACCAGGATGGGGATCCCACACCCAGACTGCCCCAGTCCCCCTCCCAAGGGACACAAACTCTCAAATCCAATGCCACCCTATAAATTAAACAACTCTTAAATACTAAAACCATAAATTGAATTTCTTTGCTGGATTTCATCCCTTTTGCAGCAGCACTTTTGTTCCCAGCTGCTTTTCTGGTTTGCTTTTTGTTTTCTTTTCATAACTTTATGATTTTAGGGCAGAACAAAGCAAGTCCCTGGTTTCTGTCAGCCTGTGCTTGCTGGTGACTCAGGTGCTCTGGGGGGAAAGCCAAGGCTCTGGCTGCAAATGGAATTCGTTCTCAAACTCCTAAACTGCTCCTGAAGAGATTGAAAGCAGGGATTTAAATCTGCATAGATTTAAAGTACATTTTCATCACATTTAAAGCTTTAGAAGGAGCTTGTGTGTGAGTAACACCCCAAAGTCATCTTGTGGGTTTTGTTTCAGAATCCATTTCAATAACAATCAGGCACTTTGAATTTTGGAGGAATGACATCAGAAGTTGACAGGAACTTTGCAGGAATGGGAATAAAGGATGGATACACTCAAATTTTTCTGATATTGAAAGTTTTTCTTGTGTTCTTAAACACGGACATTAAACTTTCTAAAGACATCCTGAGACACGTAATTGGGAGGGGAGAATTTTCCCAGAGAATAATTAATTAATTATCTGTGAGTGCAGCTGATTGAATCTGGGGATCTCTGAGGTTGGAAGGGACCCTCAAGGATCCCTGAGTCCACCTCTGCTCCTTACCTGAGGTAACACCTTCTGTTTCCCTCTGAAGTTCCTCCCCCAAATCCAGGTCTGTGACCTGCACCTGGTCCCTCCTTTCTTTTGTTTTTTACCCTTTTTTCTTCCCTTTTTTGCTCTGATCTCTGTCCAGGGAGAGAATCCCACGGGTTTGTCCTGCAGGATGAATCAGAGCCTCCTCCCTCAGCTGGATGGTCAGTCCTGAGATTCTGAGATCAAAGAGCAGCGTGGTCCTGCCCTTTGTCCACCCTGACACCTGCAGAAGGGCCAGGTGTCTCCTCCAGCTGAACCAGTGCTGTAGAAAAACAAATCAATCAGGCAGCTACATGCAAAAAAAAAGGGGAAAAGGGAACCTGAAAGGATTATTTCGTCTATCCTCCATTCCCACAGCGCTGGGGTGGGCAGCACTGGGACACTCCCTGTTCCCAGGGCTGGGGGGGTTGGAATATTTTCCCGCAGGAATCTCAGCCTAATCCTAAAATCCCACGATATCCTTTGCACTGGGATGGCTCCAGGGCAGCTCAGGCCAGGCTGTGCTCACCCTGGGAGGCTTTTCCCAGCGAGGGATGAGGAGAAAACGCCCTGGGAGCAATTCCCTGTGGGATGTGGGGCTGGGGCTCCTCCAGCCCGAGGTTCTTTTCCAGGAGGGAAATCTCTGGGAGCACTCCGGGGCACGGGCAGCAAACCAGCAGGAAAAAGCAGCAAGAGAAGAAAATGGGATTGGGTTTTTCACTGAAAAGGAAAAAGAAGAGGAACCACAACTTCATGTTTGGCCGCGCCATAAATCGAGGCTGGTTCGGGTGGGGTTTGGGAAAGCCTGGTCTGGGGAAGGTGTCAGGAGAGGACAAGGGGGGAGGGATTTAAACTGACAGAGAGGAGCTTTAAGTGGGATTTTGGGCAGGAATTGTTCCCTGGCAGGGTGGGATGGAATTCCCAGAGCAGCTGTGGCTGCCCCTGGATCCCTGGCAGTGCCCAAGGCCAGGCTGGACACTGGGGCTGGGGACAGGGACAGTGGGGACAGGACAGTGGGGACACAGTGCCCTTGGGACAGGAATGAGCTTTAGGATCCCTCCCAACCCAACCATTCCACGATTCCATGATAAATTAGAGCTCTTTGATATTTACTTGCAGGACGAAACCTCACCAAGGCAAACTGGCTCCTGTTGGAGGCCAGTGTCACTGGAGATTTTATGAGTTTCTTGGATGCAAGCTTGCTGAGTTTTTCTTCCATGGAAAGCTCTTTTTTCTCTGCAGATTTCAAATCCCTGTGTGTGTGTTTCAAGGACAAAATGCATTCCTTTGCCTGTCTCTGATATGGGAGATGTGGTTTGCTTTTCCCAACCTGTGATATAAAGAATTGCTCTCTCTGACTTTGTAAACATTTTCTGGCATTCTTGCACTTTGGGTGTGGAGCTGGAAGAAGCAAGATGCCAGCTCTGTACCTGGGCAGAAATAGCCCAAATCCTTCTGAACAATGGAGTCATTTTAATAAATAATATAAACCTTCTGATATTGTAGTCAAGAGTCTCGATTCACCCTGAGGGGACTCCAACAGAAACATTGGTGACCCCTGAGACGTGGAGCAACAGGCCAGGACTAAACCCAGCCCTGCCCAAACTTAGGGATAATTTAACTGGAAAACTTCCAGGCTCTCATCCAGCACTGCACACGGGATGTCAGGCACCAGCAGGGGAAAACTTCTCCTTTGAATCCCCAGCTCTGGTGGGATTCCTCTGTAATCCACACTCTCCTCCAGGCCTTTTGAAGCTTCACTTTAGGCTGAGTTCAAGTGAGTAGTCTTGATTTGTGAATGCTCATGGCATTTTCACTCTGGAGCTCTCTGTTGCTTTGTTTGCTTGGAAAAGAGGATAAAAAACAGGGAGTGAAGAGAAATCACTCCGTAAATCAATGCCTGGTGAGCCCTTAGCTGAGAAATGATTTTATTTATTAAAGATGTGAAAATCCTCCTTCCATTTCACACCTAAATCTTCACTTAAGCAAGATAACTCGAGTCCTGGATGAGGAACAGCCAGGGAGAAGGAGAAATGTTTGGGAGTAGCAGAAATGGTGGGGGTTGAGCCCATCAGGATTTTATAACACACAGAAAAGAGACAATGGAGTTCACAACACCAAAATGAGAGAATAGAATCTGAAATATGGTCCTCAAATCTGCTCCATCAGTGCAACAACAGCTTTTCCCAGCTGTCTGACAGCTTTAAAGATGTTCCATCAGGAGGAATAACAGAGATATTTGTCACCGAGGTCAGTGGTTATTTTATCCCCAGTTTAGGTTTTCTGACTCATTCAGGAATCAAGGGCTTGTGACAGGCTCAGGATGATGAAGGATTTGGGCAGTGCTGACCCACAACACATCCCCCACCTCTGCTGTGTCCATCCTGCTCACATATTGCCCTTCCCTGTGTCCTTTCTTATTTATACTGATACAAATAAACATTTTTCTGGTTGTATTTTGTAGTGGAGCAGCATAATTTTAATATTAACCCATTCTCCTGCTAGAGAAATTAAAGTTCTGCAGTGGCTTCCCAGTGAGTTGAGAAGATAAAATTCCTCTTTGAACATCATTTACTTGATTTAATTTTTTTTTCATTTTAACTGAAAAATTCCCATTTAGCTCAAACCAAAGAGTGTTGATTTTAGATTATGGGGTGTAGTCTTAATATTTTATGAGTTTCTTGTGTGCAGACTTGCTGAAGTTTTTCTTCCCATGGGAAAGCTCCCTTCTCAGTACAGAATTCCATAAACATCTCTGAGCTGTGTGTTTCAGGTGTTTTTCAGGTGGTGTTTGGCTGCCCTGTCTCCCACATGGGGATGTGGATCCTTCTCTCTTCCTCAGTGATGTGGGCAGTTGTTATCACTGAATTCCAACATTCTTGTACTGAGCATGAAGAGGAAAGAATCTGAGCTCAGTACCTGGGCACATACAGCCCAATCCTTCTGATCAATGGGATAATTTTAATAAATCACATCAAACCTTCTGATACTGAAATCGAGGAGCCCTGATTTGCTGTCAGGCACAACAATAATTGGTGACCCCGACCTCTGGCTGGGACACCAGCAACAATATTGGGGTTTTTAGGCAGCAGCAATTTGGGGAATGAGGAAGGAGCTGCACTGGCAACAGGGCTGGGTTCAAGTCTTGCTTCTCCATTCAGCAGCCCTTTTTCCCATCCATAGGATTGGATGGGATATTGGGAAGGGATTCTTGGTTGTGAGGGTGGGCAGGGGCTGGGCTGGAATTCCCAGAGCAGCTGTGGCTGCCCCTGGATCCCTGGCAGTGCCCAAGGCCAGGCTGGACACTGGGGCTGGGGACAGGGACAGTGGGAGGTGTCCCTGCCCATGGGATGAACTTTAAGGTCCCTTCCCACCCAAAGCATCTGGGATTCTGGGACTCCATCCAATCCCAGAGCAGGTTTCTCCCCATGGATTCCTCACCTCTGTGCAGATCCTCAGCCTCTGCCCAGGCAGGCTCAGCTCAGCCCATCCCAGCTCCTGCTGGCTCCCTCTGGGATGTCAGGGGGACACTTGGGCATTCCAGGGAAAGGGAGGGTCAGGAAGAGTTTTGTTCCTGCAGGGAGAGTGGAGAAGCAGCCCTGAGAAGCTGCTCCTGCAGGATGCACCCTCCTGTCCCAGAGCAGCACTGTGCCTGGGAAATTCCCCCAAAAAGCAGGGAATCCACAGCCAGCTTGGTCAGAATGAGGTGGATTTCTGGGTTTGGCTGGGATGGGCCCCCAAAGAGCTCCCAGGAGATGAATCCTCCCCGTCCTGTGGGATTCCGGGAAGGGCAGCTCCTCCTCTCAAGGAACCCCTCTGCTGCTGCTTGAGGACTGTTAAGAAGCTGAAATAAATGATTCCTCTTGTTGTTGGGATCTCTGAGCACAGGGAGAACCACAGGAGGCACCACTGCATCCAAAAAATCAGAAAACATCACAGTGCAAGCACAGCACTATCATGAACAAGTTGTAACAATTGAATTCATTACTGAAAGCTAAATTTCCCCTATTTTCAGCAAGTTCTTGTGCCTTTGGGATGGATTGTGCAGCTCTGTCCCCTCCAGCAATAAAACCTTAATAGACTGAAACTTTTCAATTGTGTGGCGGGCAATGGGATGTAGTTTCACTTTATAAGGGGCCATCAATAATACATAAAAAATATTGCAAACCAGAATGTGATTATTTTAATTCCTCAGAGCAGGTCTGGAGAAACAGGGGCTGAAGTGCAACACTCAGCAGGGGCCAAATGCAATTATTTGTTCTTGCTAAATTCTACTGGAGCTGGTCAGACCCTGCTCTTCCAAAAAACCTCCCTCCAGTCTTGGTGCTCAGAGAATTGTGGATTCCTCATCCCTGGAAGTGTCCAAGGCCAGGCTGGATGGGGCTTGGAGCAACTTGGGATAGTGGGAGGTGTCCCTGAACATGGCCAGGGGTGGAATGGGATGAGCTTTAAGGTCCTTCCCACCCAAACCATGCAATTCCATCTTAATTAAATCCTAATCCTAAAATACCTCCCCTGCTCAGCAAACTGCACCAGCCTCTAGGTTTGAAGTCAATTAACTGGGCAGGAAATAAGTTCTAAATTGAGTTTTTCAACCAAAAACTCTCTGAGGGCAGAGGCTGGGGCTTGAGGACACATTTTCCATTATCCACAGCTCTGTCCCCGGCCTGGCCACGGAACAGGGACACACTGGGGACAGCACAGGGGAAAGAGAAAGAGTTTCCTGCAGATATGGTCACCCCTGGCAGGGTCTGATCCTGGGTGACAGAAGTGGGACAGCAGAGAGCTGCAGTCAGCACTCTGCAGAGCTCCATCCTGCTTTTCCATGGGCAGCATTCCCAGAGGAACAGGAGCCTGGGCAGTCAGGTGGGAGGGACCTGGGCCCCCTCAGAGCCCCCTGCCTCCTCCTCACCCAGGCTGGGACCTCTTAGGAACCTCAAACACACTGAAAGGCCCTTAAATAATGCAGGCAAGGATGGAGAGGAGGATTTTAAGGAGTTTGGGGTTTCATTGCAAGGCAGATCTCTGTTGGAAAGGGTAAGCTGGAATTTGGCTCTCCTTGCATCCATGGAATACCAGGATAACCACTGAGGGTTCTACAGACTGACTTTTAGTTTACTTCTCTTTGACCTGTAAAGCTAAATCAAGGGGTATTCGTTTAATATATGCAAATGCAATTAGCACAAAATCCATTTTAGCATCATGACAGGGGTGGGAATCACGGGACCTTTAAGGTCCCCTCCACCCCAAACCAGTCTGGGCTAAAAGAACCAAAACCCAAGCATGGGCTGGTCCCTCATTCAAGTGCAATTAAAGTTATTTAATTAGTGGTTAATGTGGTAACAATGTGTTGCTGCTGGAGTCCCATCTCCCTGCTCTGTGCACAGAGCTCACCATGCCCTGATATGGAGCCCAGACCCACACACTGAAGCAGCACAGAACCTGAAAAATATAAAAACCAAACCTGAGGGATCACCGCAGCCTCTGAGAAGTGGCTCCACAGCTCAGAGCTCTTCCCTCAGCAGCCTCTTGGAGCTCCAGCCCTGCCCTGGAGACAGCTGGGGACATGTGCAGGCTTGTGACATCTGCAGTCACATCAGAGCCCCTCGCAGAGATGCAGTGTGACAGGAGGCAGCAGCTCCACGTGCAGCAGCTGAGCAATCTGCTCTTCCCTTGGCTCTGCCCTCCTGGCACTCTGCACCCCCGGCTGGCCCCGCAGAGCTCGGCTCCGCTCCCGCGGCACCAGGCACGCTGGGGATGGCTCCCGCAGCCCCGAGCTGGGTGCTCTGACATTTCACAGCATTCCTGCTCCAAACCCCACACCATCACCCACATCTGCTCCAGGGCAATGCTTCCAAATGAGAATAACACCCGTGGGAGTGACACATGGCGGGGCTCGGGGTGCCAGCTCTGTCCTCCCCCTCCACGCTCTGTGTCACACACGGAGTTGGTGTGACAGGGATGACAGAGTGTGACTTGGGCTGACTCGGAGAGCAGCCTCTGTAAGAGCCCACAAGGAGATGGGGACCCCAGAGGGCTCTGTAAATGTTGTTTATTGTACCCAGACAGCAATCAGGGGTCGTGGGTGACAGAGCCCAGCCTAAAGCCATCAGCCACAGCTTGGGCACGTCTGAAGTAATTTTAGTTCTGGTTACAATACATTATTTACTTTTCTTTGCTGATCATCTTCATACCTAACAACCAATGAATACCTTTACTATTATCTATAGCCTATCACAACTACTGACATTACAATATTCATGTTACTAACATTACAATATTCATGTCACTGTTCTCCAGTCACAACAGGTCAGTGTGTTACAGTTTAAGCCAGAAGTGTTTTTTCAGTTTTCTTGCAGTGGAAAATTCTGAGACCTTTTTTCTACTTACAACATCAGCATGTCTATTTACTTCTTGTATTTTTCTGCTTGGTAAAAAACATCTTCTGTTTGAGGTGGGTTTATCATTTGCTCTAAGTCATAAAAACCTTTCTTAACTAACACAGCCTTTGCCTTCTTAGTTATCCAGTAAGCCTGGCTCAGCAGTTCCTTTAGGCCTTTGTTACTCTTCTATATCAAAACTTGCTTCCATCTCTATTCCTTTCTCAGTTTCTACATTCAAAAATCTTTCTGCCAAGCACAGATATCTGTGAGACTTTCTTGTCAAACTTTCATCCATCCCAGCAAGCCTCCTCTGCCCAGCCCTGGCCAGGCTCCTTCCCAGGGCGATGCCATAAATCCCTGTCTCACAGACACCCGTGGGTGGGTGATTCTCCGTGCCCAGCACACGGACCTTGGGAGCATCCTCGTTAAACCGAGCCTGTTTGGTACCGTCCCTGTCTGGTACCATCCCTGTCTGGTACCATCCCTGTCTGGTACCATCCCTGTCTGGTACCATCCCTGTCTGGTACCATCCCTGTCTGGTACCATCCCTGTCTGGTACCATCCCTGTCTGGTACCATCCCTGTCTGGTACCATCCCTGTCTGGTACCATCCCTGTCTGGTACCATCCCTGTCTGGTACCATCCCTGTCTGGTACCATCCCTGTCTGGTACCATCCCTGTCTGGTACCATCCCTGTCTGGTACCATCCCTGTCTGGTACCATCCCTGTCTGGTACCATCCCTGTCTGGTACCATCCCTGTCTGGTACCATCCCTGTCTGGTACCATCCCTGTCTGGTACCATCCCTGTCTGGTACCATCCCTGTCTGGTACCATCCCTGTCTGGTACCATCCCTGTCTGGTACCATCCCTGTCTGGTACCATCCCTGTCTGGTACCATCCCTGTCTGGTACCATCCCTGTCTGGTACCATCCCTGTCTGGTACCATCCCTGTCTGGTACCATCCCTGTCTGGTACCATCCCTGTCTGGTACCATCCCTGTTTGGTACCGTCCCTCCTGCGCAGGGCACTGAACAGGCACGGTTTGCATCCCGCAGGGCTAATCCCGCTAATTTATCCCGCTAATTAACCCCGGCTCATTAAACAGAGCAGGGCGTGGCTGTGTCCAGGGAAAACAGCCTGGAAACACGGGGGGAAGGTTGGACAGCAATGGGGTCACTGATTACAGCTGAACTGGGGTGTGTGAGAGGGCAGGGGCAGCTCCATCCCTGCGGGGGGACACAGACCCCAGGGAGCACCTGGAACTGTGCCAGGAGGTTTAGGCTGGATTTAGGGAAGGTTCATCCCCAGAGGGTGCTGGCACTGCTCCCCAGGGAATGGTGACATTCCCAAGGCTGCCAGAGCTCCAGGAGGGTTTGGCCAGCGCTGCAGGGATGGACAGGGTGGGATTTCTGTGCAGGGCCAGGAGCTGGAGTGGATGATCCCGTGGGTCCCTTCCAGCCCAGGATATTCTGGGATGCTAAAATCCCCTTTCCCTTGCAGAGCATCCATCCCCAGCTCCTCAGGTGACTCTGGGGACCATTCTGGTGCTCTTCAGTGCCTGCACCCTTTGACTGCTCACAGGGAAACACCAGAATTTTCCTAATTCCCAATTCCCAAACTGTCTTCAGCAGCATGGCAGTCACCAGAACAAAAAGCAAAGGCTGTTGGTGAGGATTTCTCTCCATTTTCTTGCTGCAGCTCCAAATAATAAAACCCAAGAGCAGCTGATGGTGTCCTGTACCCTACCCTGAGGGATTTATCGGGAAAAAGATTTCCAGGATCGTCAATCTGGCCTCTGACTGATCACCACCATCCCCACTAAACTTCACTGCAGAGCACCCCAAAACCTCCTGGGTTTAACCCTTCCAGTCATGGAGACTCCACACAAACCTTCAAGAGGAACATCCCCACATACCAAGAAGTCCCCAGAGTCTGGACAGATTTTGGGATGGGGTTTTCAGCCTGTGCAAACCCCCAGAGCTCCCCTGAAATCTGTCTCTGCCTCCAGGGAACAAGGAGCCAGCCCAGAACAGTGCCCTGGAATGTTGCTGCTCTACTTCACAATGCAATTGCCAAAAGACAAAAGAAAACATGTTTGCCGCATGAGAAATGTGTTCCTAGCTCGGGAGAGGGAAGAAACCTTCATTTTCTTAAAAGAATAGCTGGAAAATTGGATATTTCTGAAAAACAAACCCTGTGAATATCAAGCAGCCGAGTCCCCGAGGAGCAGCAGCTTCCCAAGGAAACCTCTGAGGATCCTCCCAAGCACACAGCATGAATAATTCCTGAAATCATTGTCAGGGGAAGCAGGCTGGTGGCTCCACAACCCCCAGGGAGGGAATAACTGCAGGGGGACAAACCTGAGCCGGGTGCCATCCCAGGAAGGTTGGTGACATCGGGGTGCAGCCCCCATCCCTGGAGGGGGATAAAAGTTGTGTGGATGTGGCACCTGGGCACCTTGGCAGTGCTGGGAATGGCTCAGCTGCTCCTCCTGTGAAGGAATGAGGTGTTCAAAGAGAGTTCAACACCCACAGTGACCCCTCCTCTCATTCCCTATCAACCTTTTATGGTTTCAGGGGGTCTTTATGGATCCCAGTGGCATTACCCAGCATTTCTTCCTCTCTGACAAACAGGAAGATTTAACAGCAGATTTAGCAGCTTGTGAAATCATTAAAGCCCATTGTCTCACATGCAAACAGCCCTGAATTTGATTTATCAGAGAATTCCAGATTGGTCTGGATGGGAAGGGACCATAAATCCCACCCAGTGCCACCCCTGCCATGGCAGGGACACCTCCCACTGTCCCAGGCTGCTCCAGCCCCAGTGTCCAGCCTGGCCTTGGGCACTGCCAGGGATCCAGGGGCAGCCACAGCTGCTCTGGGAATTCCACCCTGTGCCAGGCCTGCCCACCCTGCCAGGGAAGGATTTCTCCCAAATATCCCATCCAGCCCTTCCTGCCCACTCCCCTCAGCCCACCCAGAGTGACCCAGTGCTTTGGTGATCCATAACTCTGTGCTGCTGCTTTGTCACCACCCAAACAAACCCTGAGCACTGAGATAAAGCTGATCCACTCTAATTCTGTGAAGTCTTGAAGAACCTGAGGGAACAGATCCGGCTCTTTGCCTGCCTTCCCTGCTGCCACCTCCGAGTGCTCAGCGCTCACACACAGCTGGGGACGCCCCGGGACTGATCCCCACAGCCCAGGAGATCTGTACAGAGATACTGGTCCCTTATCTCTGCACAGTGACAGTGACACAGGCAGGATTAGGCCCTCAGCTGCCGCGGGGACTCGGCTTTAGCCGCTAATCCCTGCTCATCTCTGCTCCAAGATTAACTCGTGACAACGGCTAAGCCTTGCTTTGAGAGGCAGGCACGGGGCTGTGGGAGCTGCTGCTGTCACCAGGGCAGGCAGTGACTTCTCCTCCCAGCAGCAAGAGTGGGAATGATCCAGTGTTGGGAAGGATGATGAAGGAAGGCCTTGCAGAGATGGTTTACTAGTGAAAGATTTTAAGAATGAAGAAATAGAGCTGAAAGCAAAACTTGAGCTATAGAATGTGAAGCAGGAAGACAGTGATTAGGTTATCTGAAGGCCAAACCCCTGATGACAAAAACAATACAGCTCCCCAGACAAAGAGATAAGGGGTTGGGCCCGGCCAGGTGATAGGGAAAAAAGGTGGGTTTGCCAAGGTTTTAGTATG
>VWZP01001455.1:209794-227420 GCA_013396995.1 Dicaeum eximium | reverse complement strand
TGGGTCCCTTCCAGCCCAGGATATTCTGGGATGCTAAAATCCCCTTTCCCTTGCAGAGCATCCATCCCCAGCCCCTCAGGTGACTCTGGGGACCATTTGGGGACTCTTCAGTGCCTGCACCCTTTGACTGCTCACAGGGAAACACCAGAATTTTCCTAATTCCCAATTCCCAAACTGTCTTCAGCAGCATGGCAGTCCCCAGAACAAAAAGCAAAGGCTGTTGGTGAGGATTTCTCTCCATTTTCGTGTTGCAGCTCCAAATAATAAAACCCAAGAGCAGCTGATGGTGTCCTCTACCCCACCCTGAGGGATTTACAGGGCCTGGCATGATCCTTGTGCTCCCTCCCCGCTCAGGACATTCCCTGATTGTGTGGCTCAGTGGCCCAGGGCTCAGAGGCAGCTGCAGCCGAGGCCAGTGGAGTTCCAGGCATCCCCAGCACCTCCCCACTGGGACTAACAGAATTCCAGGAATTCCATCTTCCAGCTGTCCTTGCCTTTTCCAGCACCCTGGCTTTGCTCCCTCCCTGCTGAACCTGGCTCTGCTTCCCCCTGCCCCAGAGTCCTGAATTTGGCAAAATGTGGAGTCCTAATGTGGAGTCCTCTGAACTGTGGAATTATTAAGGTTGGGAAAAACCTTTAAGATCACCAACCATCACTGAGCAGCCCTGTGGTCACTGCTGTCCCTGGCCTCAAGTGCCACATCTACAGGTTCTGAACCCTGCCCTGACTCCACCACTGCCCTGTTCCAATGTTTGACCTTTTCTGTGGGGAAATTTTCCTTAATGCCCCATCTAAACCCCTCACGGTGGCACCTGAGGCCATTCTCTGTTGTCCTGTCCCTTGTTCCCTGGGAGAAGCCAGTGCAGGACTGTAAAATGGCCAGAAATAATAACCAAGATGCCAAGGGCTGGGATATTCTCCACCAAAAGCATCTTTTTCCTGCTCAGGCTGTGAGGTTTGGCACAGCCCCTCTCACACCACAAACTCCATCACACAGAGACCCCTCCATCAGAGTCTTCTCAGGACAATCCCCAGGAGAAGAGATAAATTGTGTGATTTCCACGGGTGGGATCCAACCCAAATCCTTCTGATTCACCATAAGCCATTAACAGCAGTGGTAATGAGCATGCACTAAACATTCCATAAAATATGTAAAGCCTGGATGGTGCTCAATAGATCTTGGCAAGTGCCTCGTTTAACCTTCACAGCTCATGAAAAACTGTTCCAAGTTCCCCGTCTCAGACATGAGAGCCATTGATTGTTTACAGCTCTGCATGACCTTTAGTGACAAGTGAGGGAAATGATGAGATATTCGGGTGTAATTCAATCATGAAATATGCTCCAAATTAGGTGGGGCTGCAGAGTGCCCACGTTGCTCACGCACATTTATTTCAGCTCCAAATCTCATCCAAGTCTTTGGAGAAGGTGTGGAGGAAACTATTTCAAAGTGTTCTGAGTGCAGATAAACTGTTAATGTCTGGGAGACAGCAGGGCTGAAAAGTTGCTCATAACTATAAAATCTATAATTAATTTAAAAAACATCAGCCAAACGACACTTGGCTGTTATAGATGCGCAGCACACACCAAGATCCTCTCCTAGGAAAGCTGTGCAAGGACTTCTTCAGACTCACAGGAAAGGTTCAGCCTCCACAATACCAAACCTGTCTGACAGCACCTTCATCACCCTCCTCGAGCCTGAGCCTCAGATGAGATCTTTGCTTCCCTGCTGATCCCACTAGCGCAGCCCTTCAGGGGTTAAAAACAAGACAGCAGCCTAAAAACAGGACAGCAGCCCTTCCTCTCTCTCCTCTGGGATCTCATTTCTCCTCCTCATATTTTCAGTTTATTTCACTTCAAACCCTTCTCACCACCCAAACTCCACCTCCTGTGACAGGGAGTTGTTGTCTCTTCCTGCAAACCTGTAATTACAAGGCATGAGTGAGCCCTGAAATGGATTTTTACAGGAACACCTGGAAGCTGGGCTGTGCCAGAATATATCCTTTGTTATAAATTATTTCAGTGGTGGTGACCCTGTAAAGGCTCCTGTACTTACCAGAGCTCAGGGAATTCTGGAATGGCCATTCCCAGGGTGCTGTCCCTGCTCACAGAGGGCAGAGCCACAGCCCCAGGGAGTGTCCCCTGCCAGGCTGGACACACTCAGTGACCTCAGCTGCTCCTCAGGGCCATCCCCATCTCTGGAGCTCGAGCATTCCTCTCCTGAAGGCTGAGCCTGCAGTGCCTTGAGGGCTCTGCAATATTCCAGAGGCTGGGATCCCTTCCAGAGCTGCCCTGGGGCAGGAGCAGTGGGCTGAGGGCAGGGCACACTCCCTGAGCCCTGCCCAGCCAAAATGAACCTTCCAGCTCAGGTGGAGGGACGTTTCCCCTGAGGCTGGTCACGTTTGGTGCTTCCCCTGAACGCAACCTGGATTCTGCAGCAGGATATTCAGGAATCCCAGTGCCTGGGATGGGGAGCAGGGACAGGGACCAGGCACTGTTCAGCTGGGAGCTGTGGAAAACCTGCCCATGGTCAGCTTTTTACAGACCACTCCAGTTTTACAGCAGGGAAAGCCCCTGAATGCCCGTTTCAGGAAAAGTGTTCACTCTGGTTTGTAGGGATAGGCAGCAGCTGATCACATTCACCCCAAATCTGAGGTGGGAACGAGCTGAGTCCAACTGCCCAGAAGATCCTGCTCACCACCATCATTCTTGTAAAAACCAGGCTCTGAGTCACTCAAATGCCTCAAATCCCGACTTTTGCTGTTATTTATGTCCCACTCTGTGTCTGTATTTTATCATTTTCTCTGCAGCTTGAGCATCAGTCACCTGTGGAAAGACAAAGTTTCCTTCAAGAGGTGTTGGTTTGGAAAGACTTCAGAATGCCTCCCAAAATAAAACCTGCAGACTTCTGAGGCAGGATGAGCTTCCCTCGCTGAAATGGGCATTGAAAGGTTTTTACAGATTGTAAAGGTTTAAATGTGACTGCAAACAGGATCACAGGATCATACTGTAAAGGTTTAAATCTGACTGCAAACAGGATCACAGGATCATAGTGGGAATGTTTAAATGTGACTGCAAACAGGATCACAGGATCAAACTGTAAAGGTTTAAATCTGACTGCAAACAGGATCACAGAATCAAATTGTAAAGGTTTAAATCTGACTGCAAACAGGACCTCAGTCACTCTGTGAATGTTTAAATCCTAATGCAAACAGGATCACACCGTGAATGTTTAAATGTGACTGCAGACAGGATCACAGGATCACTCTGTGAATGTTTAAATCCTAATGCAAACAGGATCACAGGATCACACTGTGAATGTTTAAATGTGATTGCAAACAGGACCTCAGTCACTCTGTGAATGTTTAAATCCTAATGCAAACAGGATCACAGAATCACAGTGGGAATGTTTAAATCTGACTGCAAACAGGATCACAGAATCACAGTGGGAATGTTTAAATCTGACTGCAAACAGGATCACAGAATCACAGTGGGAACATTAAAATCTTAATGCAAACAGGATCACAGAATCAAATTGTAAAGGTTTAAATCCTAATGCAAACAGGATCACAGGATCACTCTGAGAATATTTAAATGTGACTGCAGACAGGAGCATGAGGTGTCCAAGGTGGCCCAGGAGAGCATCCTCAGCAGTGCCAGCTCTGCCCTGCCAGCCCCAAAAATCCCACCAAGGGCTTGGCAGGGAGCAACTCACTCCTCCTGGAGAGCTCAGACATGGGAATATGATGGCACTTCCTGCACCAAGTCCTCTTTAATTCAATTAATTAATTGTACAAGTTGTATTACTTCACATAAAATAACTTCAGTTTTTGGTTTAATGCTTCACTATCAGAGCGTTTTTCTTAGATAAGTGAGAAATCAGTGCTCCATTTGTTTCTTGTCCAAGTGGATTTTTTCACTCAGATTTCATTTTGCTGAACAACATCTTCCCCAAATCTCAGTCCAGCTGTTCTCAATGCAGGATAAAATCCATTGTTGGGTTTGTTTTATGCACCACACCACAGACAACATCCTTGAGGCCAGAGCATCCCAAATATCTGTGCAACTGGCACAGCTTCCCTGCCAAAATTCACAGTTATCCCCACTTTCCCAAATAAATCATACAACAGCAAGCTCCAGAGCAAGCTCTGCACCCTTCCCAAGCTGCAAACAAAACCAGATTTGCAGCTGTCTTTCCATGGAAAAGGATTGTTCAAGATAATTTTTCGCATTGATTTATTCCCGAGGCTTAAACTCTTCCTGTTTGAAGAGGAAATTTTAAAGTGAGGGATGAAGCTGTGTGGCTAGAGAATTTAGAGCTCAGCAGGGCTGTTTTCTAAATTCTAAATATTTCTAAATTCAAGTCTTAAGGCATAAGGAAACTCCAAAAATCAGAACAGCAGACCCAGCCCAGGCCAGCTCCTAAGAAATGATTTCTTTATAAATCAGCGGAGTTCCTTGGCTTGGAGAGTGAGATGTGCTCTCCCTCTGGACTTGTGGCTGGAGCCCAGAGCTGGAGCCAGAGGAGTGTTCCTGCTGCTGTTGGTTGTTGTTCTTACCCATTCAAACAGAGAAGTGGCCTTGAAAATCCATTTTTGCTTCAAATCCTACCAGCAGCGTTTTATCCAGCCTTGACCAGGAGCCTGAACACATCCCAGAGCCCCTTTCATCAAGGAGCTACAAGAAAACCACTCACAAACCCTCACATTTCCACTGGCTCAGCACCCATTATCCTCAGCACATCTTCCTCTTCACTTCTGCCGTTGTGATACAATCAAGCAAATTCCCCCTGAAGAGTTTAATTAAAGGCCTCTCTCCTCAAAAAAAAAAAGCTGCAGGATTGCAGGATCACTCCTTGGAACAGCACAGGAATAAAAAGCATTTGCCTCGTGCCCATTCAAACCTCTGAAGTGCAGGCAGGAGAAAGAGGAATAAATAAAACCTCGCAGGAAGGAGCTCTCCAGGAAGAGCCATCTGCTCCCAGAGCCCTGAGGAAAAGCCTTGTCAGGGAATGGCAACCAGCCTTGGAGTTCAGGGAGCCAAGAGCTCTGTCCTGCTCCTGGCACTCTGCAAATGTCAGGAAAAATTCCCTTTCCACCCTGCTGAGTAACGCCCGGGGCAGGAGGGGATGCAGGGAATGCTGCCCTGGGAAAGGGAAGGGGAAAAGGTGGGATGGGGTCAAGGAGCCTGGCACCTCTCAGTGCTGCAGTTATTGCACATTTTTATTATATTAGAAGGAAATGGGCTGGAATAACTCATCTGAGGGAAAACCCCATGGATTTCCTGGTCCTGGCAGCTTCACTGCACCTCTGCAGAGACAGGAGACGTGGCCAGGTGACCTCGGTGACACGGAGCTGTGGCTCCAGATCCTGCTCAGCCACAGGCTGGGAGCTGGAAAATGCCCTGCCATGCTCACCCTGCATCCCAAAGGGAGCACAGAGCAGGAGCAGGGCACAGCAGGGCCAGGGGTCCCTGTGCTGCTGCTGGCACAGCTCCAGGGAGCCCAGGGCTCGGCTTCTGCACCATTCTCTGGGAAAAAAGGGAAAGAGAAACAAGCCCAGAGAGAAAACTCCCCAGGAACAGGAATCACCCTTCCATTTCCTGCTGTTCATGTGCAGGAGGAATCACAGACATGAAGGCATTGGCTTGGAGAAGCCCTGTGAGCCCATCAATTCCAGCCTTTCCCAGCACTGCCCGGGCCACCACTGGCCCTGTCCCCAAGTGCCACATCCACAGGGCTGTGAGATCCCCCCAGGGATGGGGACTCCAGCACTGCCAGGGCTGGCCAGCCCTTTCCAGGGAGGAATTCTCCCAAATATCCATCCTGAACCTCCCCTGGCCCAGCCTGAGGCCATTTCCCCCTGTCCTGTCCCTGTTCCCCAGGAGCAGAGCCCGACCCCCCCGGCTCCACCCTCACAGCCCTTTCCTGTCCCTGATTCTCCTTTTTTTGCACCCATTCTGCTCAGTCCAAGAGGAAATGGGCACCAGCAGCCCAGGACTGGTTCTAAGGGATGTTCTGGGGCACAGCTTGGGAATTTTGCCTACAAACTCTGTGCCTGGAGTCTGGCTTCGTCACAGGATTGAAAAGCTTTGTATGGCATCCCCTCAGGAGTGCCTTGGTTAACTCTGGTGTCAGTGATGCACAGCCTGGGCTGGGCTGGAAGGACCCCAAATGCCACCCAGTGCCACCCCAGCCATGGCAGGGACACCTCCCACTGTCCCTGTCCCCAGCCCCAGTGTCCAGCCTGGCCTTGGGCACTGCCAGGGATCCAGGGGCAGCCACAGCTGCTCTGGGAATTCCATCCCAGCCCTTCCCCACCCTCCCAGGGAACAATTCCTGCCCCATCTCCCATCCAGCCCTGCTCTCTGGCTCCCAAGATCAGGATTATTTTAGCATCCATTCCCTTCTAAAAGCACATCGGGAACAAAACCTATCGAAGCCGTTTGGCAGATGCTGGAAAACAGAGCCAGAGTTCCCCAAATCCCTCAGGAGGCCACTGGGAAAGCCAGGAAAACCCCTAAACCCCCTGCTGTGGATAATTTCGCTCCCTGGGTGATTTCCTGTGTCACAGAAGGGGACAGCAGCCGGTGTCACCCTGCCTGAGACCCTCACACATCCCTGCGGGAGCTGCAGCTCCCAAAGAATTCCTTAAATTCTGCCTGTACTTCAGGGGGTGCAAAGCTCCTCCTTTGTAACACAGGCAGAGGTTTAATGACATGGATTTCCCTCACAAGAGTCTAAAGGTTCCTAAAAGGCTCTGAGCATGAAAGGGAATGGGAGATCAGGCTGGAATTTTGGGTTTTTCTGAGTTCCCTCCCCTTCCCCTCCTCCAGGCTCAGGATGGCAATTAGGGCACTTTGCCTTCCCCCCAAATTGGAGTCATTATGGGAGCCTGGGAAGAAGGAGCCCAGCTCATCTCTGTTCCACAGAACAGCTCCTAAAAACACAGCCAGGCTGTAATCACAGGGATGACACAGCCTGGAGTAACAAAGCCAAGCTTTAGTTTAGCCCTGACTAACGTGGCCCTGCAAGGACCTCTCCAACCGCTCTGCCAGGGGGATTGGGTGGAAAAAGAGCAAAAGCTGACCTGCAAAAACAGCAAAAAGAAACCTGCCTTGGCAAATCTCTGTGGCATTAATCAAGACAACATCAATGCTCATTTGAAGGGAGGGCAATTTGGCTCCCCATTATCCCAACCCCACCATTTCCCACCATCCTAAAAGCTTTTCTGACTAACACAGCTCTTAAACTGTCATGTGCTGCCTCCAAACCATCTCAATCTCAACCTCAACCACTAATCTCTCATGAAAGGATCTCCCTGGTGAAAGGGACTCTCAGGGACGTGGCTACAAATTTAATGATTCAATTATTTGGTATCATTTTAACGAAGTCATTTCCAGAACATGAAATTGATGCCACCTCTGGAATATCTTTTGTACTTTTGATGAATTAGGGGCTCATTCAGGTCTGAGATTGGTGTTTCCAGCAGCCCTTTTGTGCAGTTATTTACAATTCAGCTTAATTACAGCATCCTGCAAGCTCAGCTGTCAGCCCTGACGTTATATAACCCTCTTTAAAAGAAACAGATTATTTCATACAGGAATTGGAAGCTGTGACAAAAATCCAGAGAATGAAACAGAAATTTATCTTTCCAAACACATTTTCATTACCCCATAAATTTCCCTCAAAGCTTTGGGAGGCAAACAGGGCTCTGTTGAGTTTATAGAACGATGTTATTCCAGTTATAAAATGGAATAAAGGATAAAAGTCCGTTTGATCCCTGTGTTCTAACACGAGCTTTCTAAAGAAGTTTCAAAATGCCAAGTGCAATGTTAGTTTTACACAACAATTGGGTTTGTTGAGACTGATGATACCTCCTTTAATTAACTGCCCCATCTGAAATTAAATATAAAAATTAAATATCAAAATGAAATATCAAAATGAGTATCAAAACAACGAACGCCATCTTCATTTTCACTGTGCAACAACCTAATTCAAAGCTCTCTGGTGGAATAAATGTTTTAAAAGTGAGGGTAGACACTGGTTGCTCAAAATGCAGTCCTGTAATGTCAGGTATTTTCATTTTCCACCAGTGGAATAATGAAGGGTTTCCCCATCAGTTAAACTAACACAGGATGTGATCTCTCACACTGGGATCAATGAAATCCCCTAATATCAGCGGAGAGAAATCTCCCAAATAAACTGGAGGATTGCACAGCTGAAGAAGAGGAAAAAAAAAGGAGGGCAAAGAGAGCATTTCTGTTGATTTTCAGCTCCTTTGGAATTTATTCACACTTGACCTGAGAGAATATGAATATTAAAATTGTATGAAGTAGGTGAGGAAAAAACCCACAAAATGCCAGAGTTGTAAGAGGAAACGCTGAGTAATAAATGGGAAATAAAAAGCCGTTTAAGTGGCTTTAATGCTGAATTGAATCGTTATGAAGGTTTATTAATGGCCTGAGGAATTCCTGCAGTAAATTCAGGTTCAGGCAGGAGAGTTCCTGCAGTGCCAGGCTCTGCAGGGAGGAATCACAGGGAGAACCCTCCCCTGCCCTAATTCAGTGGGATTTCCCCAGAAAGAGAACATGGAACAGGCTCAGCACAAAGTGAGCAGGAGGGAGGCAGGGCTGGGTGGGAAATGCACCTCAAAGCAATTCTGCTGCACACAAGTAAAGATATTATTTTTTAAAAAAAGCCTTATAAAATCAGGCTTTGCTCTACTGAATTACCAGCTAAGCCTGTAAGTTCCCATAAACAAAAAAAAAAAATCAGAAAAATAAAAAGTCAATTAACACAAGAACCTATTCTTGTAGAGAAAAATAAGTTGCACCTGTAATAACAGAAGATCTGTCCCATGAGAATCCACAAAGAAAATACGTAAACGCCTGTGAATAGAAAAAGTCTTAACACATACACACAGAAACTCTTTGTAACCAATGAATTGAGTGGCAAGAAAACTACCAGCCAGTTAGAGTGAAACACAAAGCCTGTGAAAACTGTATAAAAATGAGTTATGTGAATAAAACTTGGCTTTTTCTACATGAAGAAACAGAGTCCCATCTGCTGTGCTGCAACACAATTCCAGCCTAAATCCAGAGAGGAAAACAATCGTGGAGCTGAGGATCAGAGCGTGGATGGGCAGCACTTGATGATGTTCTGCCAAATTAAAATGAGGCTGAAAGGAGATTCCCCCAGCAGTGGGACACGGGGATGAGGACGGGGATGAGGAATATTTATTGTAGCTGTGATGTTTGGAATGCTTTTGCTGTGAGTTTACAGCTCACTGCAGAGATAACACTGCCCCACAGACAGGACAGGGCCCAGCATGGCTTGGTGGAAGGAGCCTTAAATGCCACTGTTGGGGAAGATGGAATAGGAAAGCCTTATCATTGTGACTGTTTGGACTTTGAGAATGTGAAACATAGAAGTGAAATAGAATTGAAGGCAAGTTTCAATGTCTCAGAAGCCAAACCTCAGTTACTGAATAACTAGAAAACAATGGAATGGCCAGCAGAAGGTGATCCCCTCCTGATGGAACAAGCTCTCCTCCTCACCAAGAGCCCGAGGGTCAGAGCAGACCCCACCTGCTTGGTAGGACGGGTCTAAAGAGTGATTTTAGGGTTTAAAACATAACACAGTATGTTAATGTAGAGATTCTTATAGGCTGTATGTAAATGCTGTAGGATTTGTATCTTCTACTAGATTGGCTAGTGTAAGTTGGAATATTTAGTATAGAAGAAGATTTAATGCATTGTAACAAGAACTTCGCTCTCTTATTCTCTTACCTCCCTTGCTCTCTTCTTTCTCTCTCTCTCAGTGCTGCTCTGGGCTGTGCTGGCAGCTCTCACCAGGGCCCTGTTACCCACACCCCGAGCAATAAACTGCTGCTCCTGAAACCAGCTTAGGACTTACAGAGATCTCTCGTCTCGGTTTGTCCCATCACTGTCCACCCCCAGACCCCCAGAGCCGCGTGCCACCGTGGGCAGGGACACCTGAGCTGTGCCAGGCTGCTCCAGCCCCGTGACTCCAGTGGCACCAGGCTGTGGGATGTGCTGCTGAGCCCCTGACAGGCCTGGGAGAGCCAGGAGCTGCTGAGGCAGCGTTCCCCGCAGTGAAGGAGTCACAGGACGTTTCTGGGGCTGATGGCTCCTGACTGAACGGGGTCCTGGCGTGGGGCTGGCGCAGAATTGCGGCTGACGGGCTCCTGGTGCCTAACCCGAGGAGGCAGATGTCACACCGAGCCACCCCCGTGTGACAGCCCCTGTCAGGTCACTGCTCCCTGCTGCGAACCCCAGCCATGATGGCCGTGCAAGGCAGGGGGTGCTTGACAAATCACAAAATCCCAGAATCCCAGGGGTTGGAAAAGACTTCCAGGATCATCGAGTCGCAGCTGTGCCCATCCCCACCTTGTCCCCAGCCCAGAGCCCTGAGTGCCACCTCCAGGAATTCCTGGGACACCTCCAGGGATGGGCACTCCAAACCTCCCTGGGCAGTTCCAATCCTTTACAGCCCTTCCCATGAAGGAATTGGTTCCAATATCCAACTAAACCTTCCCTGGCACAGCCCGAGGCCGTTTTCTCATCCTGGTTCCTCAGAGCAGATCCCAACTCCCACCTGGCTCCAACTTTCCACGGAGTTTTGGAGAGGGAAAGGCCCCCTGAGCCTCCTTTTCTCCAGGCTCAGCCCCTTCCCAGCTCCCTCAGGGGTTCTCCAGCCNAGTTCTGCTCCATTCCCATTTGGGGGGAATTGTCCAATTCCAGCTCCAGGTTCTGCAGTCCCACCCTCCCAGTTTGCTCTCCTCAGTTCTCTGCTGTTTGCACTTTTTGGGGCTGGAGCTGCAGCGTGTCCTTGGTTCTGGGCTGGGGAAGGATTGTTGTGTGTGCCTGAGCTGTGGGGAGAACCTGCTGACACTTGATGTGGAGTTCAGAGTTCTGTACTAATTCAGAACCGGGAAATGTGAGAGATAAAGCTGAAGGCATCAAGGCTGGGGCTGGCACAGCCTGGGGCCATCGCCCTCCTGCCCAGCCCTGCCACCAGCACCCCCAGGGCCTTTTCCAAAGGACAAATTCCCAGGGAACACCACTGGAAGCAGCTTGTCCCTTGCACCTTGTAACGGGGGGTGTCCCCAGTGGCACCTGCAGCACAGGTGAGCACACCTGGTGTGTGCACAGGGCTGGAATTCCCACCTGCCCCACCTTTCCCCTGCTCCCAGTGCCTGCCAGGAGGATTTGTGCTCCCAGGATGGCCTGAGGAGCCAGCAGCTCTGAGGAGCATCCCAGGCAGAGCAGAGCAGCCTCAGCCCCTCATTAGCAGCGCACAGAACACACCTCAGAGATAATCAGATCACCTGAGGGGTCAGAGCATTCTCACACCACTCTGTGCTTCACAGCCTGCCCACCAAAATGAGCCTGGATTCCTGGATCAGGCAGAGCTTAAAAGGAAATAAAATGTGGCATCGTTTTAATTCTGTGAGCAGGACCAGCCCTGCACACCCAGGCTGGTACAAAGCAGCCCCTCATCCATCTCTGAGGAAAATTAAAAGTCAGAAAGGGCTTTTTGCTTGGAACTCTTTGATCTTTGTTCCTTGGCCTCATCTGAGGGGAGACCTCCTGCCAGGGACACCCAGCAACAGCAGTGCTGAAAAAACAGGCAAAAAGATCCTAAAAAGGCGTTTTAAATTCTCTTAAATCTGCATTTCTTTATCCCAGAATGGTTGAGAGGGACTGTAAAGCCCATCCCATTCCACCTTCCACTACCTCAGGCTGCTCCAAGCTGTTAAAAACCTGAATTATTTCCATATCCTGTGTAACTTAATGAACTTCCCAAACATATAAATCCCAGGGTGAACAAACACTCCCCCAAAGCAAACAGAACATTAATTCCCAAACTTTACTAAAGCAGCAAGGTCAAAATCTGGATGTGGCCTTGTTGATGTCACTTGGAAATAATGGATTTTGACATCCAAATGTGAGGATTCATTTCCTAACCTGAAAAACCCCACGTGGCACCCGACACAAATAGCTCATTCAAACAGGGATCATTAAAAATGCAAACAAATAAAACAAGGAACCCTGAGAATCAGACAAAGCTCTGCTGAGAATATAAAAATAGCACCTATAAAACCACTCTTAAAAATACATATAAATAGCCTGTGACTTAACTTTATACATCTATAATATATAAATAATCAGGGTTTTAAATTCACTCATGGCTGAGCAATCAAGGAGAAAGCAACTCCTGAAGAATCACGACTAGCAGAGCTCCCTGCTACACATTTTAAAAGCAAGCAGCAATTATGGAGTTGCCTGATCAAAGCTTTTAATGCTGAAGTTTCAAAGCAATTTGTAACCATTAAGCAAATGTTTCAGCTCATGGGCAAGGCAAACATCACTGTGCAGCTTCACTGAAGAGCTAAATTTGAGTAAAAGAGAAAAATGAAACTTTTCCAGGGTTATGCAAAGAGTTTGTATCATTTGAACCAGAGCTTAAAGCCCCAGTTCATCCTTTTCTGCCTTAAGAGATGGGGAAGCTCCCGGCCTCCTTGTGATTGTTTTTGTGATAATATTTGCATTATTTTATTGAGCAGGAGAAGAGTCACACTTTGAAATATCAGCACGAGTCCAGAAAACTGTTATGAGAAGCAATTACTGCAGGTTACTGATTTGGAGCATCAGGGGAGACGGATTAAGTCTGGGCTTGGATTTAAATTCAAAACAAGAATTCTGTTAGGCCCTGCACATCAGATTAATGCCAGTAAAACTCTGGAGGGGTTTGGACAGGAGGGTAAAACCCAGAATTGTGCTGAGCCCTGAGCAGGGGGGGCCTGGCTCTCCAAACAGCCCCTTTGGAAGGCCTGAGGTTCCTCATCCCCCAGGAACCACCTGGAGCTGTGGGTTCAGTTAGTGAAAAGCTCTGGGAAAGGCTTAGGAGCAGCACCCATTCCCAAGAGAAAAAACTCCAGTTTATATCTGACTCCAGGGGAAAAGTGGCAGAAAGACTCCAGGGAGCTGGGGTTTGTCTTCAGCTCTGGGGTTGGTGGGGGCAAAGAAAGCTCCTGAATCCTCAAACCAGGCTCAGAGCAGGGATTTGCCATTTTCCAATCCCCAAACCAGGCTCAGAGCAGGGATTTGCCATTTTCCAATCCCCAAACCAGGCTCAGAGCAGAAATTTGCACTGCCAGCCCAGCACTGCCCCATGTCCCCCAAGTGCCACATCCTCAGAGATGGGGATTTCGTCCCTGGCCAGCCCTTTCCATGGAGGAATATTCCAAAAAAATCCATCTAAAAGGACACCTCAACTGCAGGTTCTGTGGTTTTGGTGAACTTTCAGCAGTAACAGCCAAAAAAGGAGCTGAGTTTTGGAACGAGGGGTGGAGTAGGAGGGAAGTGCCCAAATGCACCTGGAGCAGCTCCCTGACATTAATTCTGTGGTAGGTTATTTTTACCTGAGGAGAACCACATCCAGATTCAAAGGAAGGTTCCACAGAGAGGAGCATTCCAGAGGTGGAAACTCTGTCCCAGAGGTCCCACAGGCCTTTCCTTGAAAAAGAGGGGAAAAGGAGGGTAAAAATCCCTGGGCTGACAATGCCACCGTGGTCACCAGGAGCCACCCCCAGCATCCCCGGCCACTCATCCATGAGGATTTTCCTCCTTGTGTGGGGCCCTGCAGTGGGAGGAGTAAAGACCACCAGGGGTAAAGAGTTCCGTGTAGATTACTGCAGAAAATAGCTGAATTCCACCTAAATTGAGGGGTGTAACCCTCAAACATCATCTCAGGTGTGAGGAGGTGGAGAAAAGCTCATCCCATTCCAGCCCTTCCATGGACAGCGACACCTTCCGCTACCTCAGGTTGCTCCAAGCTGTTAAAAACCTGAATTATTTCCATATTCTGGTTTCTTTAGGTGATACTTGAGCTGTGAACACATCCAGCTGCTCTGGAAAAGCACTGAAAATTAAAAAAAAAAAATTAAAACTCTGATTTCAGAGAATTCCAGACTGGTTTGGTTTGGAAAGGTCCTTAAATCCCACCCAGTGCCACCCCAGCCATGGCAGGGACACCTCTCACTGTCCCAGGCTGCTCCAGCCCCATCCAGCCCCTCTCCAGGTCTGGTTGGGTATGAATTTCACAGCAGAAATAATCACTTTTTTTCATTGAGCATGCAAAAATGAAAAGGATTAGTGCTTAATAGATGATCTTTCATCATCTGAATTTTAAATGAATTTTAGAGCAGCTTCATTATCTGCTCAGTGGAGCTTTATTTGTAGCTTCTTCCAGCAGTCCAGCGAGGGGTCAGCACAGAAAAAAGGGAATTTGGTGAAAATTTAATTGCCCAGGAAAGCAGAACAAAGTAAATTGTGGGGCTAATTATGGGGTTTGAGGAATTATCACCAGCTTCAGAGCAGCCACGACAGAGGGGCCAGGGATGGAGTTCCAGCAATCCCAGGGAAGAATTGCTGTGGGATGGAGGTCCAGCATTCGCAGAGGAAGAATTGCTGTGGGATGGAGGTCCAGCATTCGCAGAGGAAGAATTGCTGTGGGATGGAGGTCCAGCATTCGCAGAGGAAGAATTGCTGTGGGATGGAGGTCCAGCATTCGCAGAGGAAGAATTGCTGTGGGATGGAGGTCCAGCATTCGCAGAGGAAGAATTGCTGTGGGATGGAGGTCCAGCATTCGCAGAGGAAGAATTGCTGTGGGATGGAGGTCCAGCATTCGCAGAGGAAGAATTGCTGTGGGATGGAGGTCCAGCATTCACAGAGGAAGAATTCCTGTGGGATAGAGATCCAGCAATCCCAGAGGGAGGATTCTTGTGGGATGGAGATCCAGCAATCCCAGAGGGAGGATTCTTGTGGGATGGAGATCCAGCAATCCCAGAGGGAGGATTCTTGTGGGATGGAGATCCAGCAATCCCAGAGGGAGGATTCTTGTGGGATGGAGATCCAGCAATCCCAGAGGGAGGATTCTTGTGGGATGGAGATCCAGCAATCCCAGAGGGAGGATTCTTGTGGGATGGAGATCCAGCAATCCCAGAGTGAGAATTCCTGTGGGATAGAAGTCCAGCATTCCCAGAGTGAGAATTCCTGTGGGATGGAGCCCAGCAATCCCAGAGTGAGAATTCCTGTGGGATGGAGGCCCAACATTCCCAGGGAAGAATTCCTGTGGGATGGAGATCCAGCAATCCCAGAGGGAGAATTCCTGTGGGATGTAAGTCCCGCATTCCCAGAGGGAGAGCAGAATTCCCCACCCACAGAGCTTCCCCTGTTGGGAACACAGCAGTGCCAAAATGAACCTGCTGGAATAAAGAGGGAAGGGAAACAAGGTGGTGGAAAAGCAGCACTGAAATGTGGGGTGGGAGAAGGGAAAAGCAGGAATCTGCAGGAATCTGCACCTCCAGAGCTCATTTTTGAGGGTAAATCAGGATCACAGGAAAGAAATATGGAACTGCAGGAATCTTCCTCTGGAGTGCACAGGGTTTGGTTTTCCTGCAGGATTTGTGTGAATCCAATAAAACCAGTAATTTCTGGATACCTCTGGGACCCAGCCCTGCCCTAAAGCACACACGTGCTTCAGATTCTCACTTCACTTCAAACATTCTCTCTGGTTTGGTTTGCTCTGGATATTTCTGAGTTTGCTTTAGGGTTTTGAGGTGTTTTGGGGTTTTTTACTAACAAATCTGATTCAGGAGGTGATCGCCCCCTCCAGCCCCAGCTCCTGCAGCATTCCAGGCTCCAGGTGGACATTTCCATTCATCACACTCCAAAAAAGCCCAGTGTCCCTCTCAGGCGCCTCAAAGGGTGCTGGGCACAGCGGGGTGCCCCTGTTTGTGTCCCCAGAGGAGCTGCTGTGGGACCCCCTCTGCCCAATTTTGGGAATGGAGCACATGGAATACCCAATCCCACAGCCTTTGAATCCATCCATGAACAGCCTTTAGCATTTATTTAACAGCCATTTATTTAACATTTCCCCGGGCACAGCCGATTTGCAGGCTGCAGAGCTGATAAGAGGTGCAGTAACCAGGTGTGACAGGGAACAAGGGAGCCATAAAGGATGGGGCAGCTTTGGGAATTGTGCAGCCCAGATCCCACCCCCGGCACCGCTCCTGCATCCCCTGGTGCCCAGGCATCACCTGCTATTCACAGCCTGGGTGGTAAAATAAATATTGCAGCCAATTTCCTTCTCTTCTTCTCTTTCCTTCTCTGGGCTGTGAAACTTCATTGTCTCTGCCATTCCTGCAGGGTTTTATTCCTCCTTTTTCCAGGAAGCTGGGAAAGAGCCCCCTGCAATGAGCAATGGGCTCCTCTCCCTGGCCTGTCTGAGATCACACCAGGATTGTTCTCAAACTCTGACTGCACAAAACTTCCCAGCCAGGTCCTTTGGTTTGGTTTCTGCCATAAAATCCAGCCTGGAATGAGGGGGAGGGCGATGACAGTGAGGAGCTGAAATGACTGCAGGGTGTTTTACACTTTTCCCTGCAATTATTCCCACTCTGGAAAATGAAGCAAGTTCTGCCATCTGCCCACAAACCTCTCTCTGTTTCCAGCTTTGACTTTGCTGCTGGTCTCCATAAATCTCAATTTCCTCTGGAAATCGCAGGGATCCAAAGGATTAAATAAAGGTGGATGAGGGCACCTCAAAGCTGGTGTGGGCTGGCAATTTTCCACCTGCTTCCTGAGGCACAGGGGCTGGGAAAAGAGAAGGGAGAGGAGAGAATTCCCACTGGAAAACTGCTCCAAATGACCTGGAAAACAAGACTCTTTTTTTTTTTTTATTTTCCCTTTGGAGGGGAGGGATGGCTGCAGCAAATAAATGGTGGAGGAAATTGCCTGGAGTTAATTACTGATCCTGTTTATTGCTGCGCTGCAATCAGAGCGAGCTGGTTTCTAGACATCCTCTTAAATCCAAGGAAACAAATGGCAACAAGGAGTGGGAAATGAAAACATCCCCAAAATGCACCCTGGGTGTCCTGCAAACAGCACAGGGCCATGGGACTCCTGCTCCAAGGTCTCCTGCCCAGGCAGGGATGCCTGGATATCAGTGTGGAATTCCACCCAGCGTGGGACTTTGTCATGTTTGGAAAATCAGAAGAAATTGGGGTGGGCTGTTTTCCTCTGGTTGTTTTCCTTTGGTTGTTTTCCTTTGGTTGTTTTCCTCTGGTTTCCAAGGTCACTCTGTGTTGGATTTCATTTCCTGCAGATATTGTGGCCAAGCCTTGTGCATAAGTCAGGGAATCTCGGAATGAGCTGATGCTAAAACCAAAACACTTCCTCTGCCTCTTTGCTTTGTCACCTTCTCCACAAACCACCCTACCATTATTCCATTATTGTCTGTCCTGTTTCTCCAACAGCAGGAATTTTTCTCTCCTGTTATGTGCCTTTATCACTCTCACACCCTGGAATTATGCGAATTTTCTCCCTTGATTTTTCTGTAAAAATTGTGGAAAGGAACCACTTTAAGCTGGACTGAGCAGGGCCTGGACATTGGAATGATTCCAGAGCAGGAAAATCCAACAGCCAAGAACCAGGAGTTTTCCAGGGGCTTGGAGAATATTTCCATGGCTGTTACTACGGGAGCCTGTGGGCCATGTTGAGCTGTGGAGGCTGAAATTCCTGTAATAATAATAATAATAAT
>VWZP01001455.1:190246-208266 GCA_013396995.1 Dicaeum eximium | reverse complement strand
AGGGAAAAGGGAAAAGGGAAAAGGGAAAAGGGAAAAGGGAAGAGGGAAAAGGGAAAAGGGAAAAGGGAAGAGGGAAAAGGGAAAAGGGAAAAGGGAAAAGGGAAAAGGGAAAAGGGAAAAGGGAAAAGGGAAAAGGGAAGGGAAAAGGGGAAGGGGAAAGGGGAAGGGGAAGATATCCCCCAGATAATTATGTGTGAAAATGAGCTGGAAAAGCTAAAAGCAAAGCCCTGGCAGGCAGCTGTGCCCAGGCCAGCAGCAGGACAGGCCTGGAGGCAGGAGATGTGGGTGCTCTCATCCAGATCCAAGGAAGAAGTTAATGATATTCCTTACACCAAATGTACTTTATCATAAACCTGGCTGAGTTTGCACAGGTACAAAAAGAGTTTGCTCAATTGAGCTGACACGGGATGTTTTATTGAGATAATAAAAGGAACTATCAGGAAAAATAAAAGATAGATCCTTGCTGGAATCAATCAAAAAGCCTTGAAGAGACTAACAGAAAAGCCGAGCGAGTCTGCCTGCCAATTCAGGAGTTTAAAGGAGGCAGAAAAATACATTTCAATTATGCAATCAAAGATCACTGAACAATCCAAAGGCTAAAAAAACAGGGGCTGAAATATTAAAATAGATAAATCTGAAATAACCCCAAAGACAGGCAGCTCGATAGAGACAACAGCAGTGAGAAGTAATTACAGGGGGAGAAGTGAGCAGTTTGTGAATGAGTTCTGCAGGCCTCACTCACTGGGTTTGTGCAGGAAGGTTTTCTTCTGAAGGAATAAAAAGTGCAAGAAAAAAGCAGTGAAGTAACAGGGAATTATGGATTTTAAAGGAATATTGGTAAGATGTGAATGGGAGATGTGCCCCATGGGAAGGAGCCTGGAGCATGAAGAGGAAAAGGACAGGTGAAGTTAAAACTCATATTGGGAATTAATGGGAATTAAGAGAAGGAAAATCGTTTATCTTTAGAACATAACAAAATTCTGATGCGCAGGAAAACTTGTAGGCGTGGAAAAATTGAAGATTTTTACAGAAGACATGGAATTCCTTCTTCCTGGGTGTTGATTGAATGTTTATTTGAAATCCCTTCCCACCCAAACCATTCCAGGACTCCAAGATTCTCTGTGTGCATCTCTGGGATCCCACACAGCTCTGCTCAGGTGGGCAGGGAGTGATCACAGAACCCCTGAGGCTGGAAAATCCCTCCCAGCCCCACCTGTGCCCCATCCCCACCCTGTCCCCAGCCCAGAGCCCTGAGTGCCACCTGCAGAATTCCTGGGACACCTCCAGGGATGGGCACTCCAACCCTCCCCTTCCAAGGTGTCAAACTCCAGCCACGGGGCCAAGGAGCCCCTTCTCCCCTCATGCCACACCCGGGGCCACTGCTGACCAGTCCCAGCCCTGCACACGAGGTTTTCCATCCCCCAGAAACTCAGAATCCTCATCCTCATCCCACAGGTCTCCTCCTAAGCCCAGCCTACATTCCCCAGGTCAGCCTGTGGCCCTGACATTACTCCGCCCCACCCCTGCTCCATGTAAAAGTGAGGCAGGAATTTTATTCCTCCCTAATTTGGTATCAGAGCAAGAAAAACAAGTTATCCATGAAATTCCAACCCAAATGATATCACACTGGGCTAAAAAGGCAGGAAAAGGAAAAAAACAATCCTAGGAATGTGAAGTCATAGCTTTACCAGTAATGCTGCATCAGCCCAGCTCAGAGACAAGTGCAAGACACCAGGTTTCCAGTTTTGTTGCACGACATTGAGTCTCTGAAAGGCTGTTAAAAGAGAAAACAGATTTGTTTCATCCCTGAAGGAAAACCCAGGCAGGTGGTGGGAGCTGTTGTGATCCAAAATCCCCTTTTCCCAGCCAGAACTCCAGGCTTACCTCCGGAGCCGAGAAGAATCCACTAAAGCAGCAACTCCTCACATTTGGAGTAATGAAAATCTGGCTACACTGACTTAAGGCAATTCGCAGTTGTTAAATTTAATTTCCCATCAATAAATATAATTACCTAATTCAATTTCTGCCTCTTAATAAAAATGGTTTCCAATGTCGTTAGAGCCTCAATCCCCAATATCTGAGACTGCTCAGGATCATGGGCTGTGTAAATACAATTTCTGCAAGCAGATGGATTTTCCATGCAGATGGAGAAACACAAATTGGAATCAGTGGCTCTGGCAGCTTCCAACACCTTCAACCTGAAAAAAAGAGAATCAATAAAATTACAGAGGTTTGTGGGTTTTTTTTTCTCTATCTCGCTGAGAAAGGAAAAGCTGTGCTTGTGCCTTCTTTAATTTGAGCAGGCTTAAGATGCTCCTTTTCAGGGATTTAATTAGCTAAAATATATCCCCACCAGAAAAATTAGGAGTGTCCCTGAGGTTTATTTGACACTCTGCAAACACTGGAGCTTCCTCTTGAAAGGGAAGATTCCTGCCTGGAGTGAGGGTGCAGCTTTAATGAAGCCACTTGACCACAGCTCCGACAGCCAGGAGAGGATTTTCCACCACAGATCTGTGTCAAAATGTGATTATGGTAAAAGGCCTCGAGCTGCACCAGGGGGTTTGGATTGGATAACAGGGAAATTTCTCCATGGAAAGGGTTTTCTGTAAGGGGCTGCCCAGGGCAGTGCTGGAGTCACACCCCTGGAGGTGTCCAAGGAATGTGTGGATGTGGCACTTGGGGACACGGAGAGTGATGAATGTGGTGGTGGTTTGGGTGGGAAGGGACTCAAATCCCCCCCAGAGCCACCCCAGCCATGGCAGGGACACCTCCCACTGTCCCAGGCTGCTCCAGCCCCAGTGTCCAGCCTGGCCTTGGGCACTGCCAGGGATCCAGGGGCAGCCACAGCTGCTCTGGGAATTCCATCCCAGCCCCTGCCCACCCTGCCAGGGAACAATTCCCAATTCCCAATATCCCATCCAGCCCTGCCCTCTGGCACTGGGAGCCATTCCCTGTGTCCTGTCTCTCCATCCTTTGTCCCCAGTCTCTCTCCATCTTTCCTGTGGCTCCTTCAGGCCCTGAGGCCACCCTGAGGTCCCCCCAAAGTTCTGCTGTCCAGGTGAGCCCCCCCAGGTGTCCCAGCAGAGCTGCTCCCTGCTCTGATCCTTTGGTGCCTCCTCTGGATTCTCTGCAGCAGCTCCAGGTCCTGCTGTGCTGGCCCAGCTCTGCAGGTGGGGCTCACCTGGGCACAGGGGCAGAATTCCCCTTTCCTGCTGCCCACAGGGATACCTGGACAGGAAGGTCTCTCCTTGGCCAGAATTTCCTCCCTGTGTCCCATTTCCAAGGCTGTGCAGAAGTTCCCACTTCAGGGATCGATTTTGAACCTCAGCTTGGGAATTGCAGCAGAATTCAGGCACCGAGTGGCTGAAAGGCCTTGATCCAGGAATGAGGTGAAAATCCATCACTGCCACCAGCTGCCACCTACAATCCCAACCACTCCTGAGCACCAGGAGAGCAGGAGGAGAGGGAAAACAGAGAGTGAAGGCAGCCTTAGAAAAACTAAACCAGAGACAACTTTGCAGAATACAAATCAGAGCTCAACCACAGCTGGTGTGGAGTTTTTAATTGCTTTTAAGGGAAGCAAATCCCTGTGGGCTGGGAAGATGGGACAGCTTGAGGTCTGAAGTCATTTACCAAGTCTATTGTTCTGAGGTGCCTTCAGGCAGAATCACTTCTCTCTTTGCTGGGCTTTTTTTCTTTTTTTTTAAACATTATTTAGCTGTGGGAAGCATCACTCCAGCCTGCCATGTTCAAATTTGTCTTTGTTTTCCTGGCAATTAGGCCAGTTCTGATGGAAAGGGGGATGCTCCCAGCAGGGCAGGGATCTGATGGCACCAGGCTGGGCTGGCCGGGGCAGGGACATCTCCAAACCCCACCTGCAGCTTCCCAGCCTCCTCTTCCCTGTGCTGGGAACGCATTTTCCAGCTGAACAGAAATGGTATCGGCTCCTTTTCCATCACAGGAAGCTCTGTGGGGAGTTCCAGCAGGGAGGGAAAGGTTAAATGCACATTTTGCCACCCAGGTTCCAAAGAGAATCTTTGTTTTGTCCCATTTCTCTCCGTGCATTAATGCTCTTCCCTTCCTGCTCCCTCTCCCCATTCCCAGTCCCTGGACCCCTGTCCCAGATTTTCATGTGGAAAATCAGACTCCAGACTCATTCTCAAGCACAATCCAGATAAAAATGGTGGAAGTGATCCCAAGAATCCCAGGAAGCTGGGGAAAGGAGGTAGGAGAACTCCTGGGGAAGGCTTGGGAATGTGGTGAAGTTCTTTTAACCTTCAGTCCCTCTGGACAGCCAGGGTTGATTCCTGGAGGTCAGAGCCAAGAGAAAACAGGGAGAGCTCGTGATTCTGTGGGATATTTTCTCTCTGTACGTGGGTTATTGGCATTTTCTGCCAATCTCTTGTGGCTGCTTCCTGAGTGGGGTGATGAACCAGGACTCTCTGACTCCAGTATCAGAAGGCTGATATTATTTATTAAAATGACTCCATTGTTCAGAAGGCTTTGGGCTATAGGTGCCTAAATTCAGAGTTCACATGCTTTCTTCTCCATGGTCAGCACAAGACTCCTGGAATGCTCAGAATTCCAAGATAAGGATTGTCCATCTCATAGGTTGAGAAAGAGAGACAGTTCTCATCTCCTCTGTGGGAGACAGAACAGCTCAGGCAGCTCTGTCCTTGAAACCACACACACAGATTTGTTTTTACAGAAATCTGCTCAGAAGTGAGCTTTTCCCATGGAAGGAAAAACTCAGCAAGTTTCCATCTAAGAAACTTATAAAATGTCTGTGACACCAATCCATCCCAGATGTCCATCGAGGTGCAGAGGGAATTCCCTCCAGGATGGGCTGGAAAAGAGAAGGTTCCCCAGCCAGGAACAAAGGGACTGTAGAGTTTGGCCACGTTCCTCACCAAAGGCCCAAATGCCTCTCCCAGGAATCTCTGGGGTGTTTTTGCAGTGATGGAGATCCACTCCCCACTCCTCCTGCAGCCCCTCAGGAGCAGTTTTACCCCAGCTGAGCTGGGCCCAGCCCTGGGCTCCACACAGGGCTCTGTGCCCAGTGTTCCTAAGAAAACAAGCAAAAGGAAACCAAAATTGCTGTGAAAATCATGGATCCATCACTTCTTCTGGCTCTGAGGTTGTACAGACACCAACATTCGTCTCTCTTTTATCACCATTTTCATTATTGATGGGGGCTGATGCCAGCTGGGATCATCAATTAACACACATTAACCAAAATTCACCACAATTCACCATTTCTGGGAAGTTTTTGTAGCAAGGACACTCCTTCCATCTTCCCTTCACTCATCCTTTGCATGAAGAGAACAAACAGGCTCAGGACAAGTCCATCAGTCCCTGAGGGTCACTTGTACAATCCCCATGCAAAACCCTTCCCTAATTTCCCCCACACCTCCCTTTCATCCTGTGCTGGCAGGACAGCACCTGCTTTACCTGGCACCAGGGGCTGTTTTTCATGGCAAAGTTGATGTGCTTCTTTGCTTCTTCCCTTCTCTTCTTTTTGTCTTTCCCTTTTCCATAATTTATTCCCTAAGGATAACACCACTGGCAATGAAGAACTGCATCTGAACCCTGACAAACTCCCCAAAAGCTCCTCAGCCACTCCGAGGAGTCTGCAATAAATCAGGTGTTGCAGCCAGCCTGAACAGACAGGTTGGAAAGCAGGCAGAAATAACTGCAAATGAAGTGACTTTGTTTTAAATGCAACCAAGTCAGGGCCTGCTGATACTGTAGAAATATTGTTCTCTGAATTCCCTTCCTCTGAGTAAGTTTCTCCCTCATCACACTCCTGACTCGCTGGTATTGTCTCAGAAAATTTAAATATCTGCTGCGTTTGGTTTGGCTGCAGCCCTGCTGGGAGCTCACTGGTGTTAGGGGGACATTGAACTGTTCTGCTCAGAAGAGAGCCAGGCAGGGGTGAGGCTGTGCTTTTGGGGGCAGAACGCTTCCAGCAGTGACCTCTCTGGAGTGGTGGCTGTTCAAGGACATCACCCCCATCCCCTGAGCACTGGGGGGTCACAGGAGCCTGGGAGCACCTGGGGACTCTCTGCTGTTTAGAGAAGGGAAATGGGAGAAGGGAGGGATTAAAATCAGCCCAGATGGAGTCAGGGATCCACCACGAGACCCTCCTGAACTGTCACGGGCTCGTTCCTCACAAACCCTGAGGTTTGTCCAGCCCAGCATTTTATCCCAGCACGGCCAGGAAGTGGTGACCAGGGAAACACAGAGCACAAAGCCTTCCCTCAAAGCCCAGCAGCCTGCACGGGCAGGGAGATGGAGCTGTGACATCAGCACCTCCCTGTGCTTTAGCAGCCAGGGATGAGCTGCTTCTCCAGGATTTTATTAATTACCTCTTCACTCTGCCACTTGAGACATCCTCCAGCAGCTCTACAGATTAATTAAACCCTCAAATTGCTTATCTTCTGGGGGTGCTGGGTTTTTCTCTTCCTCCCAGGAATTTCACTGTACAAAGCATGGCATCCCTGTAGGCTTCCTGTTCTGAGAGACAGACACTTGGCATTCCCAATCCACGTTTTTGCAACCATCCCAGGACAAGGAAAATCTGGTGGAGAGGGTCCAGAGGAGTCCCCTGCTCTGGAGCCAGGCTGGGAGAGCTGGGGGTGTTCACCTGGAGGAGAGAAAGATCCAGGGAAACCTCAGAACCCCTTCCAGACTAATTCCAGCCATAAATACCCAAATTCCATTTTCTTCTTTATCCAACATTTCACACTGACCTCTGGTTTCTTCTGAACAGAGGAAACTCCATTTGCAATTATCCATGGGAACGAGCCAGGTAATTCCAGGGCTGTCCTTGGATACCATCAGACCATAAATGCAAATGCTGAAGTGCTCAGAACCTGCCACTTCCACGCTTCAAATACATAGGAACACCAGGGAAAAAAAAAAAAAAGCAAACAGAGATAAACAGAGATGACAATCTCTCCTTCTCAGAGGGTTCCCAAGAGGCTCTCAGCATTCAGAGAATTCCTGGTATTTCTCCTCTCTCAGGCTCATTGTTTATCCCACACAATTTGCTGTCTGTACCTTGGCAGGAAGGTGCTCTCACTGAACTGCCCCTGGAGGAACTGGGCTCAGAAATGCCCATCAGAAGAGTTTATTGTTATTTACAATAATTATTATGAACCATCTGATGGAAAAGATCTGTTTTATCCTGACAGCCCCTACGGCTGATGGCTCCAGTAAAGGATTTCAGCAAGAACTGGATGCTGTAAAATTCATGACAGAATGGTTGGGTTGGAAGGGACTCCAGTTCCCAGAATTCAAATCTCATTTTCTGGGGATATTTGATCCCAGCAAGGGCCAGCTAAACAAGGTAATTTGGTCCAAAGCCTGGGGATGCAGCATGGAAAATGCAACAGCAGCTGATTTATTCCACAGCCTCAGAAATGTTTTCACTCAAGCCCTGGCAGACAAAGGGAGAGCTCAGCCCAGGATCTCCAGCAGAGCTGTAGAAACAATTGATTTTTCAGTTCAGTAGCCAAATTGGAAAAGTAAATAGTTTGAAATTACCCAGAATGGGGGTTTTCTGTTGGTTTTCTTGTTGAATTGAAACATAGGCTGAGGAGCTGCAGCTTCTCCAGCAGCCTGGCCAGGGGGATTTTCCAACCAACAGAGGAATGGTCGGGATTGAGCACCTTGGTTCCTCCAAAAAAGGGCTCCTGTCACCACCCTAAGCCCGTGTGGGAGGAGGGGTATCCCTCTCCCTGCTCTTGTTCCCATGGGTTCCATCACCTGGGAAAAGCCAGGGCCAGGTGTCCTCCCACCAACCCTCCCTCACGGCAGGTGATGGGATTATTCCCAATGGAATTATTCCCAATGGAATTATTCCCGATGGAATTATTCCTGATGGAATTATTGCCGATGGAATTATTCCTGATGGAATTATTCCTGATGGAATTATTGCCGATGGAATTATTCCTGATGGAATTATTCCCAATGGAATTATTCCCGATGGGATTATTCCCGATAGGATTATTCCCAATGGAATTATTCCTGATGGAATTTTTCCCAGTGGAATTTTTCCCAATGGAATTATTGCTGGCTCCCAAAACCGTGCCAGGCAGGAGCTGCCAGCTGCAGAACAGCCCAGGGAGAAGGGCTGGGATCCCCTGGGAGTGCAGGGAAAGCTCCAAATCCCTGGACACTGAACCTCTCCGTCCCAAATGGAAAGAGTTTCTCTGTGTGGGGCTGGAGCCAGCCACGGATCGCTCCAGGAAGGATCAGCACAGGGAAAGCTGTGCCTGTGTTTGTCTGGAATATTCTCCCAGACTCCAGCAACTTCCAGACACAGTTGGTGCCCATTTAGCAGCCTTTGGTGGATAATTTTCCCAGTGTTTCAGCTCTTTCAGGATGCCCTGGCCAGTTAAAGGGGCAGCCTTCCCTCCTGGGTCTGGGCAACAGAAAACAACCAAACCCCACAAAAAAAAAAAAAAACCAACGCAGAAAAACACCCAAATAAATCCCACAGAGAAAACCCCAACAAAACACAACAAAAATTTAAATTGCACCAACGTTTCTGACTAATTCCAGGAAGCCAACAGCTCCATTTCCCAGGTTTTGGATGGAAAACCAGCAACACATCCGAGCTTAAATTGCACCTCTAGAGCTGAGCTGCACCACGCGACCACTGAGGCTGGAAAAACCTCAGCCAAAGCCAGTCACAACAATCAACTGTAAATTGCAAATTATTGTTAAAAATTACTGAAAAAATTATCTCTGTTTTGAATTAGAAATGCAAAATCTGTGAGTTCTTCTTGATATTTATTTAGAAAGATAATAATCTCCTGAAGATAATAAGAAATGCTTTACCAAACACTTGGAGATGCCCTTTCCAGTATTTTCTTAAAACTAATCAAGTTCGAAATCCCAAGTTTCCTTTTATAAACAAGGTCATAAAATGCCTTAAAAATCTCCCAGGAAATTCATGGAAATTTATTCAGTCTGGTATGAGAGAGTAAATCTCTGTTATGCTTGTGGATCCTTCCCCAATCCATGTACATTTTAATTAAGCCCATTAATTTTACAGGATTGCTGCTTGTTTGTTGCGGGATTGTTGCTCTGAAGAAAGCAGCTTTTTTCAATGGAAATTAAATTCCAAGAGCTTCAAAGTAAGTTTTTCTACCAACCAGCACTGAAACCAGCACTGAGAAACACAAAATGTTTCCTGCTGCATAGAAAGCTTGGTTTGGTTTTCTCGTTTGTATAACATCATGAAAAAATTATTTATTTTATTATGGGTCCACTGAGAAAATCCATGTGCTTCCTCAAGCTCCGTGTCATCCCAAAGGATCCTGATCCATTAACTACTATCTAAGATTACTGGAGGAATTTCCATCTGTCATTGTGACTTCCAGGCCAAATTTCCTAAATTTTTAATCATCCCCTGACCTGGTTTGAATATTTTCAGCAACTCTTCCACCTCTGACATGCGATTTTATCTCAATCTTTATCAGCACCCCAAAAATTCAAAGCCAATTAAAACATCCTCAGGGAAAAAATGTGTTTGTAGTTTGACAAATATTCCATAAAACTGCTCAGGACTGGGATTGAAATATTAGAATCCTAAAAACGTGGAATGGTTTGGGCTGGAAGGGACCTGAATCCCACCCAGAGCCACCCCAGCCATGGCAGGGACACCTCCCACTGTCCCAGGCTGCTCCCAGCTCTGTCCAACCTGGCCTTGGGCACTGCCAGGAATGGGTATCCACAGTTTTCCTTGGATATTATTCTCACTATTGACACAAAATCTCTGGAAAATCCATCACACAACAAGTTCAGCGAAGCAGACTTGAANTCCCAATGGAATTATTGCTGGCTCCCAAAACCGTGCCAGGCAGGAGCTGCCAGCTGCAGAACAGCCCAGGGAGAAGGGCTGGGATCCCCTGGGAGTGCAGGGAAAGCTCCAAATCCCTGGACACTGAACCTCTCCGTCCCAAATGGAAAGAGTTTCTCTGTGTGGGGCTGGAGCCAGCCACGGATCCCTCCAGGAATGATCAGCACAGGGAAAGCTGTGCCTGTGTTTGTCTGGAATATTCTCCCAGACTCCAGCAACTTCCAGACACAGTTGGTGCCCATTTAGCAGCCTTTGGTGGATAATTTTCCCAGTGTTTCAGCTCTTTCAGGATGCCCTGGCCAGTTAAAGGGGCAGCCTTCCCTCCTGGGTCTGGGCAACAGAAAACAACCAAACCCCACAAAAAAAAAAAAACCAATGCAGAAAAACACCCAAATAAATCCCACAGAGAAAACCCCAACAAAACACAACAAAAATTTAAATTGCACCAACGTTTCTGACTAATTCCAGGAAGCCAACAGCTCCATTTCCCAGGTTTTGGATGGAAAACCAGCAACACATCCGAGCTTAAATTGCACCTCTAGAGCTGAGCTGCACCACGCGACCACTGAGGCTGGAAAAACCTCAGCCAAAGCCAGTCACAACAATNTGCAGAAAAACACCCAAATAAATCCCACAGAGAAAACCCCAACAAAACACAACAAAAATTTAAATTGCACCAACGTTTCTGACTAATTCCAGGAAGCCAACAGCTCCATTTCCCAGGTTTTGGATGGAAAACCAGCAACACATCCGAGCTTAAATTGCACCTCTAGAGCTGAGCTGCACCACGCGACCACTGAGGCTGGAAAAACCTCAGCCAAAGCCAGTCACAACAATCAACTGTAAATTGCAAATTATTGTTAAAAATTACTGAAAAAATTATCTCTGTTTTGAATTAGAAATGCAAAATCTGTGAGTTCTTCTTGATATTTATTTAGAAAGATAATAATCTCCTGAAGATAATAAGAAATGCTTTACCAAACACTTGGAGATGCCCTTTCCAGTATTTTCTTAAAACTAATCAAGTTCGAAATCCCAAGTTTCCTTTTATAAACAAGGTCATAAAATGCCTTAAAAATCTCCCAGGAAATTCATGGAAATTTATTCAGTCTGGTATGAGAGAGTAAATCTCTGTTATGCTTGTGGATCCTTCCCCAATCCATGTACATTTTAATTAAGCCCATTAATTTTACAGGATTGCTGCTTGTTTGTTGCGGGATTGTTGCTCTGAAGAAAGCAGCTTTTTTCAATGGAAATTAAATTCCAAGAGCTTCAAAGTAAGTTTTTCTACCAACCAGCACTGAAACCAGCACTGAGAAACACAAAATGTTTCCTGCTGCATAGAAAGCTTGGTTTGGTTTTCTCGTTTGTATAACATCATGAAAAAATTATTTATTTTATTATGGGTCCACTGAGAAAATCCATGTGCTTCCTCAAGCTCCGTGTCATCCCAAAGGATCCTGATCCATTAACTACTATCTAAGATTACTGGAGGAATTTCCATCTGTCATTGTGACTTCCAGGCCAAATTTCCTAAATTTTTAATCATCCCCTGACCTGGTTTGAATATTTTCAGCAACTCTTCCACCTCTGACATGCGATTTTATCTCAATCTTTATCAGCACCCCAAAAATTCAAAGCCAATTAAAACATCCTCAGGGAAAAAATGTGTTTGTAGTTTGACAAATATTCCATAAAACTGCTCAGGACTGGGATTGAAATATTAGAATCCTAAAAACGTGGAATGGTTTGGGCTGGAAGGGACCTGAATCCCACCCAGAGCCACCCCAGCCATGGCAGGGACACCTCCCACTGTCCCAGGCTGCTCCCAGCTCTGTCCAACCTGGCCTTGGGCACTGCCAGGAATGGGTATCCACAGTTTTCCTTGGATATTATTCTCACTATTGACACAAAATCTCTGGAAAATCCATCACACAACAAGTTCAGCGAAGCAGACTTGAAAATCTCTGTGTTTTCTGTCTAAATTACTGTCAGCACTGGGAAAAAAAAATCCAAAAAACCAACTTGCTTCAGTGTAGGGACTTAAATTGTCAGAAGAATTCCTTGTGTCTCCATAAAGGTAACATAAATCCTGGCAAAATCCATTCTCTACCCAAAACAACTCATTCTCCAGGTTGTGTTTTCCCAGGCTGCCTCCGGAACCTGCCTGTGAGGAAAATGAAGAACGAGTACATGAAGGAAATCATAATTTACAATATGTTCTGAAGCCAGGCTGCATTTAAAACAACTGGAATTTTAGATTTGCTTGTCAGGGGAAGAAAAAAAAAAAAAAAAAAGAAAAGCTAACAAGGAAACCATGTAAATGCTGTGCCTTCGTTTTGTTCCTGCTAAAAATGCTGGAAGTGTCTGACAAATCCCGATAATGAGCTCCCATCTCCAGGAGCAAGGAAAGGGAGACTTGTTCAAGGCTGCAGGGGGTGGAAGAACAGGGAAAACATGGAAAAGCAGAGGCAGCACCAACAGGAGCTGTGAGTCTCTCTGTGTGTTTTCCTTGGAATCCAAGGAATAAACTGATTTTATGTTGGGAAATCATTACCAAGAATGGTAACGTCTCGTGGCTCGTGAGGTTTGTGCCCTCTGGCAATAGCATTGCTCCAAGGGAAGCAGATCCCAGAATCCCAGGCTGGTTTGGGTGGGAAGGAACATTAAAATCCATTCTATCCCACCCCTGCCATGGGCAGGGACATCTTCCACTACTCCAAGGTGCTCCAAGCCCTGTCCAACATCCCTTGGACACTTCCAGGGATCCACAGCTGTCCTGTGCCAGTGACACAGAACATGGTAAAAGACCCAAAGTAGCAAAGTTGAAGGAAAATATTTTGAAACATTATTTAAAATAAAAATAAAATTCCTGCCAGCTAAGAGCAAAGCCAAGCTCCAAAGCGTTGAAGTTCTCCATGGGTGCAGAGGGAGAGCATCCTAAAGTAGATCCAGGCTTGATCCACACAGGAGCTGGACTCTGTGATCCCTTGTGTCCCTTCCAGCTCAGATATTCCCGGAGTTCTCCTGCCTGGCACTGCCACCTTCACCTCCCACCCTGTGCACCCCACTCGTGGCTGTTTCCCATCCAATCCCACTTTCCAAGGGCATTTTTGTGGCATTTGGGTCTCCAAGGTCCCTTTTCTGGGCCCTCTTCTTTCCTTCACCAGAACAGAATATCTTCTCTCCATCACAAAACAAGCAAGGTTAAACTAAACCTCACAGAATCAGGGAAAATCCTGACTGGGACCCACAGGGATCATCCAGTCCAGCCCTGACCCTGCACAGGACACCCCAAAATCCCACCCTGTGCCTGAGAGCGCTGTCCAAACTCAGCAAAGGCTTGCCCATGCTGAATTAATTTAATGTTTGGAAGACAAAATCTCAGTCCTACACAATTTTGTCTCCCCCACTGCCAGTCCAGGCCTCAAAAATGATGCAAAAATCCCAATTCTTCCCTCCAGCCTCACTCTAAACCCTCCCAACAATTGCTACTCTCCATTTCCAGCTCTTCGCCCAAGGTTCCTAAAACATCATGTGGGGATTTGGGAGCCCCATTTGAAACAAATTGTTTTAATTAAAACAGTAATTTCCAACCCCGAGAGATGTAAACTATTAAAGAGCTGCCAGGAGGGAGAGGCACTAATGGAGAGCAGTGAGCAATTACAGCCAAGCTGCTGCTGGTTCTCTGGGAAAAGGGCTGGGAAAGCAGAGCCAGGCGTTCCCAGAGCCCAGAATTCTCCTTCCAGAAAGGCTCAGCAGTTCCTTTCCTCAGGTGTTGAGTCCTTGGGAAATCAGGGGAGGGATCAGGGATGGAAGGAATAAATCTCCCCTCCACAAACAGCTCCTCAAAACAACAGGAACAGAGCGAGGGGGGCAGGAAATGTTTTAAATGGTGGTGATGCCTCAGGTTTTGGCTTTTATATTTTCAGATTCTGAGCTGCTTTAGTGTGTGGGTCTGGGCTCCATATCAGGGCATGGTGAGCTCTGTGCACAGAGCAGGGACACAAAACAATTCCTGCTCCAGCTGGGGACCAAGGACAAATGATCCAAACCTCAGGCCCAAGAGCACAAACAACGTGGGCTGAAGAGAGAAAAACAAGAAGGATGGGACTGGATGGGCTAAAGCTGGAATTGGACAATGAACTCCAAGGTGCAAATGGAGCAGAACTGATCAAAGTGCCAGAGCCGTGCCCGGTGTCCATTTTGTGCCCATTTTGGTTCCTCTTGGGTGCAGCCCTGGCTGGGCTCTTGTGCTGCCCAAGGTGGATCCATGGAGGAAATGCTTTTAATAAATCCCTGCTTTATTCTGGGACTCTGCCCAGCCTCTGCTCCAGCTCAGCCTTCACAGGGCATCAGTGGCAGTGAACGCTCTGTCCCAGTGTCCAGCCTGGCCTTGGGCACTGCCAGGGATCCAGGGGCAGCCACAGCTGCTCTGGGCACCTGTGCCAGGGCCTGCCCACCCTGCCAGGGAACAATTCCTAATTCCCAATATCTCATCTAAATCTACCTTTTTAAAATTTAGCCCTATTTTAGCATTTCAGGGATTTACCATTTCCAAGAAAACCACCCTGTTCGAGAAGCCAGGAGGTCCAAATTTCACTTCTAGACACCATCATGTCTCCTGAAATAATCCAGAATTATCTATATTTGGAAACAGACAAAAAAAAAAAATTAAAAGCCATTTTTGCAATGTAGATTGCTAGTGAGGAGAACAATTACGTTTCACAGTGAAAAGGAAAGCATGGGAGCAAAATTCCTGAGGGGAAAAGGTAGAGACAACAAAAATTAAGAACTTAAAAGCCCCAAAACTTTTCCCAACCAAAATCTCCATCTCTTTTCTGTCAATAACATCCAGTTTTCCCCTGGGTTCCTCCTCAGCAAGCCCAGAGCAGCTGCCTCTGCCACCCAGGGCCCCTCAGAGCAGCTCGTTCCTCCCAGGAATTCCCGTCAGCGCCGCGACCTCCTGGAGACAGCTGTTGGTTTTTTTGGTCCCAACAGTGGGAACGCAACCCCTGGGCCCTTTGGAGGGGGTTCCCTGCTGAGTTCTTTTCCAAGGGTGAAGAACGAGCTGGACTCTCTTTCTCTTGGTCTTCAAGGTTTCGTTTATTCTTATCTTGAGTTCAGCCCTGTCTGCACACCAGACTCAGCGTGCGAGAAGCGAGGCACAAAATGGGCCCAAACACCCAAACCAAGGCCTTTTAAAGCTCTTTAACCCAATCACTTTCTAACACCTACTTTGTTTCTTCTTTTCTACCAATAACTCCAACTAACCTACACACGTAACTTCCACATTACGACTCACACTAACCAATAGTTTTCTACCACCAGTACTACAGAAAATGGAGCTGAAGAGGGGCAAGAAGGAAGAAGGGACAACACCCAAAATCCTCTATCTTGTGTCCTATTCACTCTCATATTAAAATCCTAAAACCCTAAATTCTTCACTCTGTGATACACTACCACTACTACATACTACTCCCTGTGTGCTCTAACTCATCCCAAAGTTTTGGCAATTTTTCCCAGGGACGAAGGTTAAAAGCAGAGTTCTACTGAGGGTCAGAGTTTCTTAAAGCAGGCAGAGAGACATTCTCTGTGCCCTGGATCCCAACAACAGCCAGGAGGGGGAAAGTGGGATTCTTACTTACAATTCCCTCCTTGCTCCACTCAAAGCTCGTTAGATCCCGAGGAATATTAAGCACCCGTTCCAGGGAGTGCCGCGTGTGTCACCTGGTGTCACCACGGGACACGAGCGGGTGACGGTGGATTTCACCCGTGGCTCCGCTGCAAGAATTAAAGAACATTAAACAGAATTACCAGGGCTGGAGTCACACAAATCAGGCCTCTCAAATCCCACTGAAGGATGTTTAACCAGACGTCCTGCAAGGGCAAACAGATAAATTAAGGTTTCCCATTGCAATCCCGGGGACGACCGGAGAATGCTAAATAGGGAGTGTGAGGGATGTGTTGGAGCAAAATGTTTTGCCTTACTTTTAATTTAAATGTAGTTATAGAGATGAAGAGCCTGGAGGCACCAACCAGGGCCAGTCAAAGCTCACAGGATGATTAAGTACTCTGAGCACACTGAAATCACTACTGCCCAGCACCGCTCCAGTCGTCTGAGGAGGAACTTCTTTCAGTACAAAGTCCCTTCTTGCCTTTCATTTTATTTTTTTTACAGTATTTTCAAAAAAACATGATTTGTCTTTGTCAAAGGAACCCTTTGAAGCGGCCCAAATAGCCTTTGAAGTGAAAATAGAGGAGTCATTTCATATTTGTGCACATTTTTTCCCTCCCCCCCACCCCCGCCTCCCAAAACTGAAGGTGTAGAACTTGCTGAAAAATTTATGTCCTGGAATAGGCAGCCTCAGCTCGTGACATCAGAGGCGTTCAAGGGAACAAAATGGCAGTAAAATGGAAGTGGAGAGGTCTTTGGGTGCAAATCAAAGACACTGGATGGAAATGCTGCTTAATTAGTGCAGATGAAGAGGCACGAACTGGAAGGCAGAAGGTTGCAATGTAGAAAATTCAGGAGGCATTAATGGGCTGGTAAAAATGCCGCTCTTTGGAGCTGTCAGCCTCGCTTAGAAAGCTGAAAAATTTATTAAACCTCAGTGAATGTTTCTTTTCTCAGTCACAAAGGCCATTAAGAACTCCTGGAAGTGGTGGATGCCACACAGTCCATTAGCAGCTGGATGTTAACGCTCTCCTCTCCCTCCTTCCATCCCCATAAATGTATTTCTCTCCTCTAATATTTCCTAAGAGGCTCCTGTGGCACAGATTTTCCCTTGTACATCTTTCCTCAGCCTCAGAACAAATGAGACTGGCTGGTCTCACTCAGAAACTAAAAGTTTTCAGGTAGTTCTCTGCGGAATGATGAAATGTCCCACAGGTTCCAGAAAGCAATTGGTAAATACAGGCTCCTGCTTCCATAAAAAGCAATTTATTAAACACAAATGTTCGGCAATGTGAAGTGTTTTACTGCTGCAAATTCAATACTGCTCGAAACACACTCTGAAGTCAATAACCCAGCAGTAAAAGCAGCAGCACACACACAAGTGTCTCATTTTATTCCACAAGCCACCATTTTCTCCCACACAAAGTTCCCATCAAAACATCAGCTGCGAATTCTTACCCCAGCTGTCCAGCTGAAGAAACAGTAACCTGGTTTTTATTTTTACCTTCTTTTTTTTTTAATAATTCCTCAGCACTTAAATCCCTTTTCATGTATATTGGATGTTTAGGAAGAGGGAAATAGTCTTCTTGGGAAAGAAAAAAATCATGCAAATAAATCATGCAACAGGAAAGCTCATAAATCTGCATTTATATTGGAAGTAAAACTGAACTCACCAGAGGTGATTTACTGCCTCTAATAATGAATGTGACTGTTGGGTCCTTAGATTTTCATTAGTGTGGTGAAAGAATTTATTTTATGTGCAAATATTTAAATACTCGTAGAAAGCAAATGTAAAAATATTGCAAATATTAAGCCTCCAATTACTTCGAGTTATGTGAAAATTTATTGAAAAATAATTTCCTGCCTGCAGAAAAATAGATTGTCAAAATCTGGGGTTTCTGCTTTGCCAGGGAATCTGAGGAATTTGATGGCTTTGTTTGGAGACTGGAAGAGGAAATCTGAGAATTTTCCACAGAAACAGGCAGGGAGCAGCTGACGCTTTGGACAGGACAAGTTTGGGGATTCCTTATGAATCATGGAGTCGTTAAGGCTGGAAAAGGTCCCACAGAGTCCAACCACTGCCAGCACTGCCCAGGCCACCACTGACAGTGTCCCCAGTGCCACATGCACAGGGCTGTGAGATCCCCCCAGGGATGGGAATTCCAGCCCTGCCCTGGGCAGCTGGGCCAGGGCTTGGCCACACTTCCAGGGAAAAAATTCTTCCTATAGAATATCGAATATCCAACCTGACCCTCCATGGAGAATCCTGACCAACTCCTTTCCCAAAAGGAGCACAGCACTGTGACCTGCTGATGGTTTGGAGGAGAGGAACGGTGACGAGTCCTTGCTCTCACCAAGGGATCGTGGTGTCACTGCCATTTATAAGTTTCTTATATGGAAACTTGCTGGACATTTTCCTTCCATGAGAAAGCTGACTTCTCTGCAGATTTCTGTAAAAACAAACCTGTGTCT
>VWZP01001455.1:159222-181863 GCA_013396995.1 Dicaeum eximium | reverse complement strand
TGGGGTGGGCAAAAAGCCGGGGGATTTTTTTTTTTTTTTTTTTTTTTTTTGACAAATTCCAACTCCTCCAAGTCCAGCTCTGCTCTTCCCAGAGGGTCGGGAACTAGAGCTGGTCTAACCTAAGTAACAAAGGTAATTAAAAACGATAATTTCAGAACCACTGAGGTTGTTCAATTATCTCCAGGAGCCCCTTTCCCAGTGCGGGCTGCACAGTTGGCAGCCCCAGCCCCCCCAAATTGCCCTGCCCTTAATTGACTCATTAAGGTGATCACTGCTGTCATCTCGAGCGCTCCTCACAAACAGCAACAAATTATTCCGAGCGGTTTTCCCTCCTGAGTGAGCCTTTCAAGCCCATTAATCAGAGGTTGCTCGGCTGTTTGGGGTGCTCGTTATCTGCATGGAATTCCTGGAATAAAAAGCAGAGGAACAAGTGCTTTGCCATCAGTCAGTGACTTCATTTCCCCCCGGTGAGTTCTAAAATTTGTCACTTAAACAAGCACTAGTGCTCCTGATTTATAGGAGGGAGCGTTTGGCCACAAAGATATTTCATCCGTGGGCAAATCTGTTTTATAGCCAACAATTTGTCAGGTTTCTAAACCTCTGCCAAGAGCTGTTATTGATGGGAGAAGGCAAAACCAGCAAGAAGAAGCCAAAATTTTGGCATCACACACCAGAAAAGTCATAGCAGCCATAAGAAAATTGTTGTCTGGGAGGAGCAAATGCTTGCATGTGGATTTGATCGAAATTCAAAAGCAGCTTTTGCCCAAAGAGGGGTTCCATACACCACATCTTCCCAGGCAGGTACAAAATCACCACATAAATCCATCAAATCATAAAACCATGGGGGGTTTATAACTCTTAAAGCTACAGAAATCTATCTCCATATAAATATTTTAGGCTACAGCTGGGATTTGTATCCTCAGCCCCTGCCAAGGCCTGCAGACCACAGAGCAAAGCCCTGGAGTGGTGCCACAGCAGCTGAGACCTGAGCAGCTGTGAATAATCCTGGAGTGGACTTGGGGCAGCTGCAGGAGCATCTCCAGGTGCCCAAGGTAGTGTCAGAGCCCTCCTCTGAACCTGCACAAGGGATTCAGCCCTTCCCAGAGAGGTCTGAAGGCACATCCTGGAAATGAGCACATTCAGAAATCCAGGGAGGGGCTGCTCCCCCTGGAGAGGAAACATTCGTTCTTTAATTCAGGATTAAACCACTGCAGGCAGGGCTGCTCTCCTCCTCTCAGCATCCTCTTCCCGTTTTCCCAGCTTTTGAGGCTGTCAGGAAAATTAATCCACAAACACCAGGGGTTTATGTCCAAAAAGGAGACAGAGGAGTCCTTTTACTTTATTCGAATAAAGGGAGAGGCCATGGGGCATTCCCCTGGGGTCTCTCAAATTTTTGGAGGATATTTCCTCCTTTTTATCCCAATTTCCTCCTTTTTATCCCAATTTCCTCCTTTTTATCCCAATTTCCCTGCCCCATTTCCCTTCTCTCTTTCCCCATTGGCTGAGGTACTTGAGAGGCACAGACTGCCCAGAACGCCTGATCCCCTCTAATGTATAACCCCACTTTTTAATTTTTAATTCTCATGGAATTTTTAGAGTTTTTCCCCATTGTTCCTTTCATTTTCCAACATCCAATTTAATTTCTCAGCAAACCCACAGTTTGTTTGTAAAGGCAAATATCCTTTCCCATTCACCAATCAGTGGAATCCTTCCCATTGTTTCTTTTCTCTCTCAGTGCTGGTTTTCTCTACCAGCAGACCCACAGCTGGTTTGTAAAGACAGAGCTGTCATTCCTCTCAAGCTGGATGGGGAACACCAGCTCGGCCCTGCTGGAACCACGGTGGCACCACGGTGTTTTCTACAGCCAGGTTATCATCCCCTCCCATCAGTTAAACTGGAAATTTGGGGGATGTTCATTGCAGAAGAAGCAGGGCCCTGCTGACAGATAATCCCAGTGCTGCTGGGAGTGGCAGCCTGGCTTGGCACTCAGCTGCTGCAACACTCCTTTGTCTTGGAAGTCAAATTCTTGGGGTTTTGGAGCTATCTGTGAAGCAAAAAGATCTAAACTCTATTAACTCCACACCTGACACGTTTTTTATAAAAGATCCTGAAAGCTTCATCCTTCATTGAAAGCTTCCTGCAGAGAGGAGTACCCAAAGAGCTGTAAATCATGTTATCAATGAAAATATCAGGAAATAAAGGATGTGCTAACCCTGTTCACACCGTTCAAACAGAGAACAAAGCAGCAAAGATTTGTTTAAAACCCCACACCACCAGCAGGGCCAGGATGTTACCATGGAACAGCAACACCAGCAGCCAAAGCAGATTTACCCCCACAGCCTCTTAGACAATTAGGGAAATAAGAACAGGGGCAATTAGCACAGAGATTTCCTAGGGAGTTCTTCAGCATCCTAATTTTTGCAGCATAGGGATAAGAAGTGGTTCTTTAATTGTCTTAAAAAAACTCTGTTTTCTTTGCCCTTTAAAAACCATAATCCTTTGGTGAAAATCATCCTGCGGGAGCACTGGATTCAGTTTCCCCTCCTTACACAGGATCAGGAGTTCAGCAGAAGGTTCACAGTCATTGTGGCCCTTTCTTGGAATATTTTTTTTAAAAGTCTAATGCCACTTGAGGAATTAGAGCTCAACAATTTCTTGCTTTAGGAAAACAGCTGAAACCCCTAATTTGAACAGTGAAAATGAGGCAGGGTCTGTAAGGAGGAGATTTGCTCCAAGAATTAGACAATATACATCAAGCACTGGGAGAAAACACCACAAAAACCAAGTTTCAGAGGGCAAAATGAGGCTGTGCTGGGCTTGGAGTGCACTTAGGACACAAAAGTGAGGAGGAGGAGCAGCTGATGTCCAGGCAGGACAGCAGGGCTGTTTCCCAGCACCAGGGCTCCACTTAACCCCAGCTGGTTTGGAAAAGCCCTTCCGAGGTACCTGCACCTGTGAGCAGAAGCAATCCACCCAATTTCCTTCTGAAAATTCACCCAGTTTCCATCTGAAATCCACAGAGCAGGCAGGAAGCTCCTCTGCTGCCTTTGGGTGAAGGCAGGTCTTTGCCCTTTGGACCACCGAGAGAAGAATTTCTCCAGTTTTACCAAGTTTTCCATTTTTATATCCTTTTCTAAGCCCCACAAACAGCATTTACCTGTGACTGCAAACACTGGCCCAGGTTTGTCCAGTAATTCCAAGCCTAAGCAGAAAACTCCAAGCCTAAACAGAAAATCCCAAGCCTAAGCAGAAAGGCCACACTGGAACAAGCCAAAATTCTGCGCCATTCCCATCAACCCCCCCAAACATTCCCAGCCTGTTCCATGGAAAAAATTGGCCAAGCAAGGATGTAATGATCCAGTTGTGCACTGCTCTCAACAATGCAAGGTCAGTTTGTAGCATCTAAAATGGCAAAAATAATAGTAATGAGCCAGGAAGAAACACAACTGACATTTAAAGGGATTTGATTGATGCTGAAGCCTGTGGGGAAAAAACATGGAGATTCAGATGGGGTGGGAATGCTGCTCACAGAAATAAAGACTTCGAGACTGAAAGGTCTTAATCCTGGGAAATAAAAGGGGAGGGGGGGAAAAAAGGGAAGAAATAGATAAAAAAGATAAAATTCCTTGGACTTTTGTTCCTACAGAACAAAAGCATAATCCAACCCAATAACAAAAAAAAAAAAAAAGTAATGCTATTGAGGATGCAGTTTCCAAGTCCTAAAAGCCATTATGCATCCTGGCTAGAAAGCAAATTTTCTCCACAGTATTATAGGATTTGAGAGCAGAAGATTTTGTCAGTGGATTTCGCATGATGAATCAGGAAAATTGGAGACTGAACCATCATTACATCCCCAGGCATCTGCAGGGAAATGGGAAGGAAAGGGGAAATAAAGAGTTAGAGAAGCACCTCAGGAATGTTCAGGAAACCACAGGAATACGGAGTGAAAATCACACTGGGTTTTTAAGGACGGGATATTTGGGAACTAAACAGACACAGAGGGGTTTCTGAGCCTCCCCAGAGCTGGGGGGAAATCCAGCAGGAGTCAGACATCACAGAGAAAAAATGGAATAAAGGAAAAGGCCTCTGGATGTTTAGATGGATGTAACAAACTGAAATCTCCAGAAATTATTAAGAATTATTCTGAAATAACCCCCCCCCCAACAACTGAAGCACTAAACCACATCCAAAGTGCCACATCCACAGAGGTTTTAAATCCCTCCAGGGATGGGGATTCCACCACTGCCCTGGGCAGCTGTGCCAGGCCTGGGCAACCATTTCCAGGGAGGAATTTTTTTCCTAATTTTCAACCTAAACCTTCCCTGGTATAACTTCAGGCCATTTCCTCTCCTCCTGTCCCTGTTCCTGGGAGCAGAGCCCGACCCCCCCGGCTGTCCCCTCCTGGCAGGAGCTGTGCAGAGCCACAAGGGCCCCCTGAGCCCCCTTTGCTCCAGGTGAGCCCCCTCAGCTCCCTCAGGGATTCTCCAGCCCCTTCCCAGCTCCCTCAGGGATTCTCCAGCCCCTTCCCGGCTCCCTCAGGGATTCTCCAGCCCCTTCCCGGCTCCCTCAGGGATTCTCCAGCCCCTTCCCGGCTCCCTCAGGGATTCTCCAGCCCCTTCCCGGCTCCCTCAGGGATTCTCCAGCCCTTCCCGGCTCCCTCAGGGATTCTCCAGCCCCTTCCCAGCTCCGTTCCCTGCCCTGTTCCCCTCAGAGTGCCCAAAATGCTGGATGGCCCCAGGCAGATCCTGTTTTACCTCTGCCTCCCCTCGGAAGTGCCTCATTATTTACCTGGCACTTCAAGGACTTGCCTCTGGAATTTGTCATCTGCATTTTAGCCCTGGATGTCCCCGATTTCCCGCAGGCCTTGTGCAGGGAATGGCACATCAGGGGGTGGGGGGCCCTGGGCTGCTCCTTGCAGAGCACCTGAGGCCTGGGAGCTGGGCCTTCAAAGGGGCCCCAGTCCCACAGATCTGAGCCCAAACACAGCTATGGGGAGCTCACGTGGGGAAACATGGGATAAATGTGCATTTCCATGACAGACAGCAGGAAGGGAGCATGCTCAGAGCTTGTCCTTCTGAGCACAGACTTCAGTGTCACTCCAAAAAGGTGACCTGAGGTTGTGGCACCATCAAAGAGAGCCAGACACGAGCAGAGCTCCCTCAGTCTGGGCACCAGCCAGGGTGACACGGGGACAGGGGACATCCTCAGCCCCCAGGGACCTCATGTGGCCGAGGTGAAGCAGCAAAAGCAACAAATCACTTTGATTTGCAACTTGTCCTGAGCAGCCCCTTGACCTTCAGCCAAAGCCCGGCTCATTAGCGCTAGGTCAGAGCCACGTGGTATTTAAGTCTGGATTAAATATCACTGCCATCCCCAGCAGGGAGCCAGGGCATTAACAGATGTCTTGTCATGTATTTCCCCCTCCTGTTACAGCCAATTAATTATTGCCAGAGTCTTGGCTGAGGTTTTGTGGGAAATGTAAACCGGTGTCAGCAGGGAGGGGACGAGCCAGGGGGAGAGGAGAAGGAAACAATTCCTGCCTCTCCCCAGAGCTCTGCCCTCTCTTGGGCTGCATGAAACCGAGGAGAGGATTGTCTCTCGTATGAGTGTACCTTTAACAGTCCTAAAGATTGCCCTGATTGCAAGGCTTCATTATCGTTAATTAACACTGCCTGAAAACCTCAGGTCATTTCCATGTGGGCTGGGCCTGATCCCAGGCGCAGACTGAAAAATCAGAGAACAGAACCAGAAAATCCCAGACTGGTTTGGGTTGGAGGGACCTTAAATCCCACCCAGTGCCACCCCACCATGGCAGGGACACCTCCCACTGTCCCTGTCCCCAGCCCCAGTGTCCAGCCTGGCCTTGGGCACTGCCAGGGATCCAGGGGCAGCCACAGCTGCTCTGGGAATTCCAGCCCAGCCCCTCCCCACCCTGCCAGGGAACAATTCCCAATTCCCAATATCCCATCCAGCCCTGCCCTCTGGCATTGGGAGCCATTCCCTGTGTCCTGTCCCTCCATGCCTTGTCCCCAGTCCCTCTCCATCTTTCCTGTGGCTCCTTCAGGCCCTGAGGCCACCCTGAGGTCCCCCCAAAGTTCTCCTGTCCAGGTGAGCCCCCCAGGTGTCCCAGCAGAGCTGCTCCCTGCTCTGATCCTTTGGTGCCTCCTCTGGATTCTCTGCAGCAGCTCCAGGTCCTGCTGTGCTGGGCCCAGCTCTGCAGGTGGGGCTCACCTGGGCACAGGGGCAGAATTCCCCTTTCCTGCTGGGGCCCAGCCCATAAACCAGCCCATAATAATGAGGTTTTTATATCGTGACAGAGGTTTTTGTATGAGAACAGAAAGCTGCAGGCACTTCCCCTTGTGCCTGGCAGAAGCAGCTCCCTAAATTTCCCTGTTTCTCATCTTTGCCACTTCTCTTTACATTTTGCAATAAATATCACTCAGCCTGGACAGGACATTCCAAAGCTTTTAAAGGAGAACAAAGTGCCTGAGCATTCCTCTAGCACAGGAACGTTCTGTCTCTCACATTTCACTGAAAGTGGTTGGGCCAACCTTTCCGTGTTAAAAACATTGATTTTTCTCCTGGAAAGGCAGAGCAGTTGTGGCTGCAGCAGCTGCTGCTCCCACAGTGACTGGCACAGAAGTTATAACCCCAGGTTTCAGGTGCAGCAGCCTCCTAATGAGGACATCTTCAACGACACAAAATTATTCTTTATTTTCATTATACCTGCAGAGACAGATTTGGGTGTTCAGTGGCAGCTGAGGGGAGCTGTGTAGGACAGCTGGAAATATTCCATATATCACCCAAAAAGCATTTGGAGCAGGAGAGGTTTGTTTTCATGTTGAAGAGATAAATGCAGAGAGAGAAGTCGAACTGCATCTGTGAGACACAAAAAAGTATTTCAAACAAAACTTTAAGACTTCCGACCCAAACCACTCTGTAATCCAATAATTTCATGGCAGGAGTTTCTCAGGGAGCCACAGAACAGAGGAGTAAGAGGGGATTTTCCAACCTTACACCATCAAAATAATAGATATAATGAAATTATTCATGAATAATAACATAATTTATGGCTGTGAGAGGCTGAATTTTATACCAAACCCACCACAACACCCAAGCACTCTCCAGGCTCCCAAAGCACCCAGGACTGGTAAAGTTCCCTTTTCATTTTGGCTACAAACAGCCTGGGAAGGTCTCTGGCTCTATTAATGGCTCTCATCTATCACTTAAGCCCAGAGCCACTTTCTAGCAGCCCTGTGATCAGGGAGGAAATGATCCTGACAAAACAACTTTGTTTTTTATGGCTTTCTAATCATTCTGTTATTATGGAGTTGTGGCTGCAGCGAGAACTCTGTGATTTACAAGTGATTGTTGTGGGTAGGGGATGTCACATCCAGTGGCACCTACACAATTTAATATTTATGGGGGTGTTCATAGATCACACAGCATTTTAGGTGGCTGCACGTGGTTGATGGATGAATGCTGCCTGCTGAAAATGAGCTTTTCCTTAAGAATCACAGAATTATTGAGGTTGGAAAAGCCCTCCAGGAGCAGAGTCCAGCCTTGGATCCCCACCTTGTCCCCAGCCCAGAGCTCTGAGTGCCACCTCCAGGAATTCCTTGGGTATCTCCAGGGCTGGGGACTCCAAACCTCCCTGGGCAGCCCCTGCCAAGGCCCTCCCAGGAAGAAATCCGTCCTGAATTAATTAATTAAGAAGGAATTAATTCCTCTGGGGAGCTTTCCTTACCTGCTGGAGCCCCAGGATCAAGGACACACAGTCATGTTTTACACACAAATGTGTCCCCTCCCCATTTCAGGCCCTCTATGAACCAAAATAAAATTATTGCTGATCATGGAAAAGTCTAAATTCCAGAGGAGAAACTTCAGTGATTGGATCAAAGCAGGCAGAGGCAGCTGAGGACACTGTGACCATGGTCCTGGCTGGTGGCTGGACTTGATGGTCACAAAGGGCTTTTCCACCCTGGAGGACCCTGGGATTCCCTGATTCCAGAATCAGGATTTATTTCCACCTGGGCATCCAACAAAGCTGATTCCTGGGGAAGGGCTGCACATCCCTGGAGCACTGAGGATGAATTTTGTGCTAAAGGCAGCAGGAGGGTCGGACACGTGGCCAGCCTCACGTCAGATCCTGCTGGATCAAACATCCCAGAGGCACGGGGTGCCCACGGGAGCTGGGACAGCTCTGAGAGCTGCCACGAGAAATCATCTCCTCCCAAGATGACTGACCCCAGAGGCAGACATCCCAGAGGAGAGCACCATGGCCTGTTTGGCTTTGTGGCAGGGCTATTTCAGGGGTCACTGATCCAATCCTCTAACACTGAGATTGAATAAATTCCCAACCCCATCCAGCCCTGCACTCCTGAAAATGCCTTCATTAAATTATCCTGCATTTCATTAATTATCCATACACTGCAGACAACATAGAGCCCTTTTATCCCTTTTTTAATGGCACTACAATTTTAGGACTATCCCTAACCCTGGGCAGTGCTCCTGCCTGGCACAGAGGGATCCATGGCTCTCCCACCCCTTCTCCTGGGGGTTCCTCCTCACTGGTGCCAGAGAAATGGGAATGAGCAGCAGCCCAGCCTTCCAGCCCCTCCATGGCTTCACTGCATCTTGGCTCCTGCTCTGCTACCTGCTGGAAAGAAGACGGAAGGTTTGTTCATGTGCCCAGATGTTGCAGATTTCAAGAGATTTTGGGCCATGAGGCACCTCTGGGGCCCTAAAAAGAGTTTCTACCATTTAAACCTCTTGTCCTCTTCCCTCTTCTCCACACTGACTTCCAAGGGCTTTTTTTGTGCTTCCCCATTCCCATCCTTGCCCCAACAGCTTATCCTGAACCAGGGAATCTTTTCTCAAAGCCCCCACTCCTTCTTTCCCACACAGCAATTTGATTTTTCACTTGCACCCCTGGTTTTCCTCTGTATCCTCTTGAAGTCCAGCTGTGCTTCATTCCAGGGTCTCTGATTTTAAATAATTCCTTCTCTAGCTCAATCTGGAGAGGAAACTCCTGGGAGGAGCCATTTCCAGAGCAGAGTGAATTAAGACAGAGACAAAACTACTTCTGGAACTTCCTTGGTGCCACTGCTCCAGCTCCCACTTTTTTTTCTGCTTCTAAAAAAGGAAAAACTCCGTTGTGACCCAGCGCCGATTCCTTACGTGGTTCTTTTCTGAGGGAGATTAATGTGGATGCTCAGCCAGCTCTGCTGCTGTCAGAAAATCAGGATTAATTACTCCTCCCAGGAAAACACGGAGAAGTCCGTCAGCATCGACGCTCCGCCGGCTGCGGCACCTGGGTGGGAAGACACTGATGGATTTCCCTGGATATTCTCTGTTTAATGGCTTAAGGAGCAGCAAACACTCAGAATTATGTAGATTTATGGTGGATTTTGTTAAAGATCCAGGCTGGGTAAGGCAGCTCTGAAATCCGGGAGCATCCCGGGGCTGCCGGCACAGCAGGAACAGCTCATGTGGGACTGATGCCTGGAGAGGCTGAGCTGGAGCAGGGGCTGGGCAGAGTTCCAGAATAAAGCAGGGATTTATTAAAAGCATTTCCTCCATGGATCCACCTTGGGCAGCACAAGAGCCCAGCCAGGGCTGCACCCAAGAGGAACCAAAATGGGCACAAAATGGACACCGAGCACGGCTCTGGCACTTTGATCAGTTCTGCTCCATTTGCATCTTGGAGTTCATTGTCCAATTCCAGCTTTAGCCCATCCAGTCCCATCCTTCTTGTTTTTCTCTCTTCAGCCCACGTTGTTTGTGCTCTTGGGCCTGAGGTTTGGATCATTTGTCCTTGGTGCCCAGCTGGAGCAGGAATTGTTTTGTGTCCCTGCTCTGTGCACAGAGCTCACCATGCCCTGATATGGAGCCCAGACCCACACACTAAAGCAGCTCAGAATCTGAAAATATAAAAGCTAAAACCTGAGGCATCAGGACAGGTGAATGAAAATAAACCTCACACTGAAAGCTGGGTTAAAAATTACTCAATAATTACAGGTGAGGGAGAAAAATAAAATTAAGCCAATCAGCTCTCTAGTTTTGATGATACTGGAACACTCACAGACCTCGGTGCCTCCAAACTGCTCTTCAACACATCCAAGGATGAGGCTCCTCCAGTGAGGGAATTCCAGCTCTGGGCATCCTTCAGCTCTCCTGCAGCTTCCAGGGACACAGCTGCTTGAGGCTGGGGAATCTCTGACCCCACAAACATTCCCTGATGCTCCCTGAGCACCGCAGCTCATCCCAGGTGTGGGTGTTACAGGGGGACACCACCCTGAGACTGAACAACCCAACGGGCTCCAACTGCTGCTGTTGGAAATTGATTTCCATCCATTTTCCTGAAATTAGAACATTTAGGAAATTACGGAGAAAAAAAAGACTGCCCTCAGAAACAAATCTCTGATAGAAAAAAAGAAGGAAAAAAAGAAGTTATCTCTTAATGAATAGTGAAGTCTTATTACTGCAGCCTGCTACAACTTCAAGGTTTCCAGCAGGAACTTCTCCAAGGGAGATAAATATCCCATTAAACTAGCCCTACATCCCAGAACTCCTGCATTTTAAAAGCACCCTGGAGGCCAGAACTCGCACACTTCTCTCTGCAACTTCTGCTCTCTTCTGAAGCTCTCTCTCAAAAAGAAAGAGTCTTTCTAGTCAGGCTTGCTGTGGCTTCAGCACAGGCTCCAAATTTTGGCAGAAGAGGCCTTGCAAAGGAAATTCTGAGGGATGGGGGTTGGGGTTTGCTGCAGAAAGGGAACCTTGGATCTGTTAATGTGAATCCTGCTGTCATTTCATGTCTATCCTAAAATCCCAGAATCCCAGACTGGTTTGGATGGGAAGGGACCATAAAGCCCACCCAGTGCCCCCTCTGCTGTGGGCTGGGACAGCTCCCACTGTCCCAGGCTGCTCCAAGCCCTGTCCAGCCTGGCCTGGGACACTCCAGGGTCACTTGGACACTTCCCCGCAGCCCTGGACAGCTGCCCTGGACAGGATGTGGGATCTGCAGCATCCAGAGAAGATTTCTGAGACAGCCCAGCCAAGATGGGCAGTGACACCACAAAAACTCCTGGGAATGAGCAGCATCCCTTCCAGCCCCTCCATGGCTTCACTGCATCTTGGCTCCTGCTCTGCTACCTGCTGGAAAGAAGACGGAAGGTTTGTTCATGTGCCCAGATGTTGCAGATTTCGAGAGATTTTGGGCCATGAGGCAACTCTGGGGCCCTAAAAAGTTTCTCCCATTTAAACCTCAGCCTGCAGTGAGGTCACCACTCAGAAGTCCCTGGATTCTGCAGGAACCCAGATTTTCATCCACTCTTATCAATCAGGATCCCAAAAGTGCATCTTGTTTATAGACACTGCTTTCCTTCAAAGAGCTTCAGAGCTTAATTTTGCTTTTCATTCCAAGCTACACGGGCAGGGCCCCCAGAGGTTCATTAGTGGCACCAAGGAGGCTTTTCCAGCGCCCCAAGGAGAATTTATCCCCAAGGGAATTTATTTTCCACTCCTTCCCAGGGTCCAAGCTCACTGGCACCACCTCAGAGATGCAGAGCTGCAGTTCTGAGGATTAAATTCTGGGGATTTGGCTCTGTTTTGTTTACTAATGCTTTAAAAATTCCAAAAGTCGTTTGAAATCTTAGCACAGTTCACCATTAATCGCTATTAAAGTTTTTCTGCCACCAGGTGGGAAATTTCTTATCACCAGATGACACCTTTTCCTGCTTTTTTAAAAAAAATCTTCCTTGTGTGTTTCCAGGATTAGTTTCTCATGGAGTTCACAGTGGCAGTGTCACATCACACATTTTTGGGAGCACCGTGGGTGTCCCTGGCAAACCCTTCCCACCTCATCCTTGTTCAGCCCCAAATCACAAATTCCCAGACTGGTTTGGGTTGGAGGGACCCCAAATCCCACCCAGTGCCACCCCAGGCATGGCAGGGACACCTCCCACTGTCCCAGGCTGCTCCAGCCCCAGTGTCCAGCCTGCCCAGGGATCCAGGAGCAGCCTCAGTTTCCCTGGATAATCTTCCAGGGCCTCCCCATTTTCCTCCAGTGCCTCTGGTTTTGGGGTGAGGAACATTCACACCCCACATCAGCAGCAGCAGCAAACATGAGTTCCAGAACATCTCGACCATAATTAACCTTTTAATTAACATATCCACAAATTTACTACAGACTTGAAGGCATCTAAAGCACAGCTGTGCTGGCTGGGAGCTGGACGTGATTATTTTGGAGAACAGAGAGCTCAGCTTCCACTCAACAGATTTGCAGCAATTAAATCTCCACCTCTGGCACTTATTTTACATTTCTTATCTCAGGAAATGACTTTTTTTGACCAATTGAGCACCTGCTGCTTCTCAGCTGGCCCTGGAATGAAAGTGCAGGAATGTTGTTTGAATCATAAAGTTAGAAACCATAATCTGAATATTCAGTGGGAGATTGAGTTCCTCAGGTCCCCACAGCTCAGGGATGTTCCAGGGGGCTGGAGCATCTCCAAGGATGGAGACCCCACAAGTTCTCCATGTCCATCCCTGGATTTCTGAGCCAAAGATCCTTAAAGGAATCCCAGGTGGTCCCAAGCACTGAATGCATTCACCCCTCAGTGAATTCTGGGGTGTGGCAGCTCCCCACGAGATCCCAGCCCCACACCAGCTCCGCTCCCAACAGATGCAGGTCTCCAGTTCTGCACAAAATACACAAAAGGAGTAAAATCCTGACATTTCTGTGCCTTCATCCTGACTTCTTCCTGTCCCTGGAAGCAGGCTCAGCCTTTCCAACCCAAATTAAAGCAAGATCTGACAGATTTTCATGTTTAAGTAGATGTGTACCCAAAAATTTCCTGTCCTCCTTTCACCTCTTCCCTGTGATCATCCGCTCAGTGCACAGACTCTGATGTTCCTCTTTTCCTTTAAATCATTCCCTCTGGACTTCCACAACTCAGAAATAACAGGAACCAGATGCTGCTTTCTGGTTTTCCCTTCAATTTCCAAATTACTTCTAAATTGTGACCTTGCCTACCAAGATTTTGCCTAAAGCAAGGTTTTATTGCTGTCTTATCAACGGCAGAAAATAAACCCCTCGCATTAGAAAAAAGAAACAGACCTTTAATTAACTGTAATGATGGTTCTGGGGGCCATTACCACACATTCCAGCTACAATAAAAAGCTTTTAAGAGAGTTGACAGCAAGTTCAGCCCTTATTCCTCCCTCCTTCCCAGCACCCAGACTGAAGAGGGGAGGGAAGCTCAGCTCCCTCTGAAAGGAAAATCTGGAATATCTCAGACACCTGAGCAGTTGGTTATACCACAGAAATATCTTCAAAGTTCTTCCTGCAGCTTTATCCACTTTAAAAGGGAAGAATATCCAATTTTTATTCATTTTGGTTACATCCAAGAGTTTGGTACCATCCCACCTGTTCCCACCTCCATTGCTTTTCCAGGCACAGAGCAGCAGGAGTGAAGCACAGGAAAAATCCAAATTTCCTCCTGATGGCAAAGCATTCCCTGAATTCCCTATTCCATCATCAGGTATGCAGATCAGAAGTGGTGCCAATGTTTTTCCAGGCTACAATTCCACATCAGGAAATGGATTTAAATGCCACATCTGGGAATTTGAGGTTTGCATTTAAAGAACCTGTGGTTTGGAATATTGATGTATTTCTCCAATTTCCCTTGGTTTTCCTCAGTAATAATTGTTCCTCACGTACTTTTGTAATTAAATAATGTCCACAGTCGTTCCAGGTGGGAATGGTGGGATTTATCCTGAATTGCCCTGGTGAGATGTCCCAGCAACACCTGCAGCACTGGGCAGGACGTGTGACATTCTTGCTGCCATCCCAGTTACAAATTCCAGTCTCAACTTCCCTTAATTTGCATCCAAACCTTCCAAACCAGAGGGAAAGAAATGAGATTTTTAGCGCTCCGAGACGGCTCTGACGTGGGCAAGCAGCAAACCCCTGCTACTCTGGAAATTAATGTCTTCATTCTCCAGCAACCCCAGCAGTCCAGCTGGGAAAAATAACAGAGGAATTAATCTAAAACACGCTGCTTGACCGGCAGGAAAGGCTCTCAGTGTGCTGCAGGAAAGGACAGCCGGGGATAAAAGAGAGGAATGGAAGCAGAGGAATTGCACTTTGATGTGTGAGCAGCCCCCCAGCCCCACGGCAGCACTGTCAGCGGCAGCCAGCAGAGAGGGGCTGGGAGCCTGCTGCTCACCCAGCCTCAGCAGGGATTTTGGGGTGTCCCTGAGGAGGTCCAAGGATTGCAGGAGGAGAGGGAGAAGCCAGAGCAGTGATCCACTCTCTCAGTGATCACTCTCTGTGATCCACCTCGCTTTGCCCACAGCTGCTCCACATCACTGAAGGGCAAGCACCCCACCAGGCCAGAAGTGCTTTTCTTGTCAGCTTTGCAACTTCACGCCGCCTGATTGTACCACTTGTCACAACAAGACGTTATTTTTCATCTCTTGGACTCGATGGCTATTTTGCATAACTTGAATTCAAAACTTAGGGGTCGTTCCCAAACGAAACCATTCTGTGATTCCCTTTTTTTTGATTTTCCAGTTAAAGAGTTTATGAATATTCCTGTTGGAAATTCAGAACAGGAAAATATTTTCTTTCTCTTGAGCACGTTTCATTGGGACACAGAAATTATCACTCACCTTCCAGAGTTGTGAGATGTTCTCCATTGGGAACCACTCACTGTCCTCCTCATAAAATCTGATGTCCTGTCATAAAATCAGATAATCCCAGGATGGTTTGGGGTGGAAGGGACCCCAAATCCCACCCAGTGCCACCCCAGCCATGGCAGGGACACCTCCCACTGTCCCAGGCTGCTCCAGCCCCAGTGTCCAGCCTGGCCTTGGGCACTGCCAGGGATCCAGGGGCAGCCACAGAAACAAAGAAAAAAGCCAAGAAAGATGAATTTCCGAAGCAAGAGGTCCCACAGCTCCTCACCAGCATCACTCATCAGAGGTTTTTGCTGCACACATTTGGATACTAAAGCTATGAATCAAATCTAATCAGCTTTATTCCAAAATGAAGCAGGTTCTTCCCAGTTTATCTCTTCCCTGTTTATCCCTTCCCAGTTTGTCCCCTCCTGGCCTCCCACACAATGGAATCTGATGCAGGAGAAGTTGGATTTGTTCCATGCTCAGGAATTATCCCCCAGTATGGAGTGGAGCCCAAATTCCCAGGCAGCCCCTTCAGCACCTGCCTGATACAGCCAGAGAGGTAAAAAATGGATAGGAAACAGCTCATTTGTCATCCTCACAGCTCCTTTAAATCCTTTTAATGGACAGCAGAGAATTCCTGGGACACCACGGTGCCAAAAGAGGGGAGTTCTGTTCAATAATCAGCAATGTGATTAAAAAATGGAGGTTTGCTGGGCACTCAGGGATGTGAAAGCTTCGTGTTGTTACAGGATCTCTGGGCAAAGCTTTGTGGTGTTGTGGAATTCCAGAATTACCGTGGATTTAACAAGCAGCAAATTGAATTTTGGATCCATGTGCCAGATCAGGAAATCCCAAGCTCTTTATTAAAGTTCACTCTCAGTTGGGGCACAGCACAAGGAGCAAGACACAAACAGCAACAGCAGCTCCTCTGCTTGGGGGGCAAAATTGGGGTTCTGGGAGACACTTAAAAACTTGTGGATAATGGAAAAAAAAAAAGAAAATGGTAAAATATTCTTTTTCTGCTTTTCTATTCCCTTTCTCCCTTGCTGTTCTAATCTCTGGTTTGTGTGTAGTATTAGGGAAAATATAAAATAAAAGCCACAAGGAGCAGGAGGAGGAGGAGAGTGCACAGATAGGTGACAATGACTTTTCTGTTGCTCTGCCTTTCTCCACACAGGTAAAGAAAATCCTTATCCCTAAAGGCCCTGGAGACCTTCAGCAGCCTCCAGGGAGACCCCCAGAGCAGGGAGAAAGGAGCAGGGCTTGAACACCAAGAGGCTCTGAACTTGTCCCCACCAGATTTTCATTCATTGCTGCCACTCACCTCCCTCACTGACCTACCCTGAGATTCAGGGTGGAATTATCAGGAATTTCCCCATGGAAAGGGGGCTCAGGCCTTGGAACTGCCCAGGGAGGGTTGGAGTGCCCATCCCTGGGGCTGTCACAGGAATTCTGGAGGTGGCACTCAGGGCTCTGGGCTGGGGACAGGGTGGGGATGGGCACAGCTGGGGTTCCATGGGCTGGGAGGGATTTTCCAGCCCCAGGGATTCCAGGATTTTTTCTCAGGGATGTGCATGGATCTCAGGAGCTGCAGTTCCCCTCAGCACCGAGGCAACCTCGTTCTCTCCTAGAAATTAAAAGCAATTAAAGCACAGCAGAGCATGAGGGGTTTTTGTGTGCCCTGGAAAGGAGGGGGCTTAGTCCTTCTGAGCAGGAATGAAAAATAAATACAGCTGGAATGAAATCTCCGAGACTTTCAGACAAATGAGATTTTTCTGCCTGCTCCAGCTCCCCTGGCCCGGCACAGCCAGCAGCATTCCCTGCAGGTGAATCCTCCTGCTCCAAGCAAACCGTGGGGAGGGAGAACCATGGAGAGCTCCAGTCTGCAAGATTCCTGGGATTTCTGCATCCCTCCACCAGGCCTGATCACGTTTCCCCCCCAGATGAGAAATGCCACCTCCATCAACTCTGTGAATCAGAGCTGCCGTGGATAATCTGGTTTGTGCCCACCATCCATCTTCCTTTGGAATGAGAAACTGCTCCTCAGCCCAGCTCCAAAATCAGATCTGCTGCTCTGGGGGCTGAGGCAGGGACGCAGATCACTCCTGATGGAGCCCTGGATCCAGTTACAGGAGCCCTGGAGATGGGAAATGGATGGAGAGATGAGAAACCGAAGAACACATGGAGGAGTTGACTGAGTAGGAGAGAACTGCAGAGAGACTTCAGGATTGATGAGTGTGGGTAGGAGGAGGAAGTTTAGCCATGAAACAAAGACACATTGAGTTTAGAGAAATTTAATTTAATTTTCCTGTCTTCTAATGATTGGGAATACCTAAAGAGCCTTTGGTATGGGTCCTTCCAGCTAAGGACAAAGGATGGGAAGGGAATGGAGAAGAGATGAAATCCAAACATGGTGGGGGAACAGAGATCAGCTGTCCCCTAGGGAACACCAGCCAAACCAGTGGTGCCAGTCACAGGCACAGAGCAAGGCTGGCACTGACCTCTCCAGATTATTCACCCACCTACATAAGTGTGAATCCAAGCAAAGAAGATAAACTGAGGCCTCCAAAAGCCAGAGGTGAAACTACTCAGGTTAGTGACAATTCCAACATTCCTGTTGGGATCAGAACTGATGAGATCAGGATTATTTCCTGGTATTTTCCTTTTCCGATACAGCTTGTCCTTTGTCCCAGCGTTTTCTCTGCAGTTGAAACCAAAGTCTTGCCTTTGGCTGCCCCTGCAAGGTGAAAAACACCTTTGGATCTCACCTTGGGGTCCCAGGTGTGCTGGAACTGGGAGCAGCAGCAGGGAAAGGTCCCTGCCCGGGGGACCTCGTGGCCAAAGGAAAGCTGCACTTCAAGGCAGCCAGAACTGAGAGCAGAAACAAAAGGAAACAGAATCAAAGCTGCCCCTCAAGAATCAGGCCTGAAAAAAAAATATAGGTGCTTTCAAGCCTGACTTAAAATAACTTGCTCAAATTTTTTTGTAATGCCTTCAAAGATAGGAAATGACAGAAGAAATGAGAAATCAGCCTGGCTGTGCTCAAACCACAGCCTGGGAGCTCGAGGGGACCAGGGAGATTGCCCCAAACAAATCAGCAGCACAGTAATATTCCTGCCACACCTCAGGTGCACTCCTTCCTTATAATAACACCTCCAGTTCTGGACTACAACCACAAACTGATTATTCCCCTCCTGATCCCCACTCCAGGCACAGGCTGAGTCTTTTCTCATGCTCCCCATGGGTGATAGGACCTCTGTTTCTGTGGCAATTTAACTTTTGCAGTTCTATTTAGAGTTTTAAACCCTGTGCACTTCTTTTAAGTCTCTCCTTCCTTTTATTCACTCTGCTTTGTTGTTCATTTATTATTGCAGGTTCAGCCTTGTCACACACACCTTTTATTCCTCTATCTCATAAAGTTTTGATTGTGCCATTGTAGCCAAGAGCTTTTCCTCCCTCATGTTGTAGAAAACTGCGTCTCAGAGAGTTTACTCAATGTAGGATATGATCCAACCACTCCTGCCAAGGCCACCACTAACTCGTGTCCCCACGTGCCACATTGACATGGCTTCTGAATCCCTCCAGGGACAGGGACATCCAACACTTCCCATTGTTGGGATCCAGGGCACAGAGAATGTCTCTCTGCCTGCTTTAAGAAACTCTGACCCTCAGCAGAACTCTGCTTTTAACCTTCGTCCCTGGGAAAAATTGCCAAAGCTTTGGGATGAGTTAGAGCAGACAGGGAGTAATATGTTGTAGTAGTAGTAGTTTTTCACAGAGTGTATCACAGAGTGAAGAATTCAGCGTTTTAGGATTTTAATATGAGAATGAACAGGAGACAAGGTGGAGGATTTGGGGTCTTGTCCCTTCTTCCTTCTTGTCCCTCTTCAGCTCCATTTTCTGTAGCACTGGTGGCACAAAGTTATTGGTTAGAGTGAGCAGTAATGTGGGAGTTACGTGAATGGATCAGTAGAAGTTATTGGTAGAAAAGTAGAAACAAAGTAGGTGTTAGAAAGTGATTGGGTTAAAGAGCTTTAAAAGGCCTTGGTTTGGGTGTTGGGGTCCATTTTGTGCCTTGGTTTGGGTGTTTGGGGTCCATTTTGTGCCTTGGTTTGGGTGTTTGGGTCCATTTTGTGCCTTGGTTTGGGTGTTTGGGTCCATTTTGTGCCTCGCTTCTCGCACGCTGAGTCTGGTGTGCAGACGGGGCTGAACTCAAGATAAGAATAAACAAAACCCTGAAGACCAAGAGAAAGAGAGTCCAGCTCGTTCTTCACCCTTGGAAAAGAACTCAGCAGGGAACCCCCTCCAAAGGGTTCCCACTCTTGCTGGGACCAAAAAAAACCAACCAACACCCATGAAGGAATTTGCCCTAATATCCAACCTAAACCTGCTTTGATGGCAGAATTTCTTCATGGAAATGGTGGTTAAACCGTGGAAGGAGCTGCCCAGGGAGGGTTGGAGTGCCCATCCCTGGAGGTGTCCCGGGAATTCCTGGAGGTGGCACTCAGGGCTCTGGGCTGGGGACAAGGTGGGGATCAGTCACAACTTGGACTCAGTGACCCTGGAGGGCTTTTCCAACCTCAGTAATTCCATGATTCTGTGATTCTGACAGCTCCTGTGTCCCTCCCTTAGGAATATTCCCTGCCAGCAGCCAGGAGTGCTCAGAACCACGAACACCCGAGGGTCACAGCCTCTCCCAGGCCACTGTCACTGGGTCACCTCCCACCTCCCCTCCTCCAGACACCTCTTTAGGCACCCTGATCCCCCAGATCTCTGCAGCCCTGTGTCACTCTCCTGCCTTGTGCTGCTCTGCACATTTGCATCCCTGCTAATCAGCCCAGCCTGCTCTCCTCAGGCTGCCGGGAGATGTACGACATTAATCAGTTGATTGTTATTAACCCAGTTACATTGTAGCTGTGCATTAATGCTGCTCCAGCCCTAAATCCAGCCTCTAATCAGGCATTACAACACACAGCTCATTGTGCTGCTTGTGTGCTTGGCAATAATCCTGTTATTAAGGGATCGGGGCGTTGGCGTCGCAGCTTTATGGAATTTCAGCAAATTTCTGAGGTGGGGACAGGGGATTTGGGTCAGGGTTGGGTGCCTGATGGAAAAGGCTGCTCAGGATTTAACACCTCCCAAAAAATTCCAGAAAACCTCATACAGCGCATTCCCAGAGGACAGAAAATCACCATTCTCCCAGGACAGAAAATCACCTTTTCCGCAGCCCTTCCATACCCAGGACAGGACAGAAAATCACCATTCCCTCATCACTTCCCTGTTCAGGACAGAAAATCACCATTCCCTCAGCACTTCCACACCCAGGACAGAAAACCACCATTCCCTCAGCACTCTGGGGTTCTGGGCTGATTGTGGCCTGCAGGACCAAATAAAAAAAGGAGCTTAAAAGGTGAGAAATCCACCTCTCCCTGTGCTCTTTCCTTATTTACAGCAGGATTTATATCTCTATTTATCCATCATTTGAGTTACTTCCCAGGGTTCCTTTACCCTGCAGCAGTCCAGGTTTGCAGGAATGCCACAGGGAAATATTTCACTTTCCATGCTCACCTGCCCAGGTGTTTGTAAGGAATCCCCTCCCTTCCCAGGCACTGGAATGCTGCAAACACGAGGCTCACCAATAATTTAAAGCTGGAATGAACCACTGGACTATCAGTTAAAATTAAATCCACTCCATCCTGGCAGAAAATCAATAGTCCACAAAAATAAACAGCAGTCTGGGAAGCAGAGTCTTGGACACGGCGTTTTCCAGGATTGCCTGGGAGCACAGCCCTGCCCACTTGGAAAATGCAAAATTGCAGTGATTAGCCCATTATTTGCAAAATTGTTGTAAACATGTTAATAATTAATCAGTATCTGCAGCATGCCCTCACCAATGTGGTGGTTAATAAAATCCATTCATGATTCCAAGACCTTCATGGGGATATTTTGCAAATCCTTTTTCCAAGTGTAGCAGATGTTTTTTTGTGTTTTTGTGGTTTCACAGCAAATATATTTTTTTACCAAAAAAAAGAAAAAAAAGAAAGACAAAGCATATAAAGATAATTTCTCTGTAAAACGCATTTTAATGCATCATTGCTCATTTTCTCAAAGTAATTTTTTTTGGGACTAAAGATGTCTGGTAGCAAAATTATTTGTGATCAGACTTGGCACCGTGCAAAGCCTGATTGGAGCTGCAGGTAATAAAATGCAAACTAAAATATTTAAAGCAGACGCTCCCAAACGAGGCTGCTCCCATAAATGAGCTTTGTGGGATGCCTACAGGAGGGGGAAAAAAAAGGAATTAAAAATCGGGGTGACAGTTTAAATGTATTTTCCCTTCACTTTGTGGTATGAGGAATGAAATCCAGAAATTCATCCCTGGGTTACAGCTGGAGGTGGCAGAATCTGCCAGCAGCTGTGCAGGCTCAGAGCCAGGCTGTGCTGAGCCAGATTTACAAACTGGGTTTGGGCTGGGACCAGCGGGGCTGAACACCCTGGAAAAGGGCAGGGAATTGCCAGGAGGCCAAACCAGCCCATGGGAGGAGAGGGCTGCACAGGAAAATCCACCTGAGCCTGAGGAAAAACTAATTTATTTGTGGGCCTCCCCACCCGCCCAGGGAACAATTCCTAATTCCCAAAATCCCTCTGGCAGTGGGAGCCCTGCACCAGTTCATCCCCTGGAAAATCCTGTGGCAAAGAGTGCCCTTATCTGGGAGAGCACAAAGAAACCCTGCCATGGAAAAGTGAGATTTTTCCTCTCAGCACCAAGCCCAGCCCAGCCTGACAACTCCATCAGATCCCATTCCTGCTGGAAATCTTATTCCAGAGATAAAAACTGGGATTTTGCAAAGCTCTCGGGAAGGAAAAAAAGTTGGGAGGTGCTAGAACTTAAAATGATGCTCATCAAAGGAGGAAAATAAGTTTGAGACACCCTAAACTCAGCCTGGCTTCCTGAGAGAAGCAAGGAAATAAAAAGCTGGATGCAATAAACAGCTTCTGGGTTTGGAACAGGGAATTATTTTGAGGAAAGGTGTGGATAAGGCTGGAAGTTACTCACATTTTCCTCTGGAAAAAACATCTGGCAGCAGCTGCTGTGTGGGAAGGATGAAGGGAACAGGAATGGTGCAGCCTCAGCTTCCCGTGGTGGGGACTGCTGTGTCACTGCTGGGAGCCAGGGAATGGGAAAAATGGGGGAAAAATGGGGGGAAAATGGGGAACCAGGAGGAAGTGGGGGAAATGGGCGGTAAGAGGGAAATAAAGGGGAGGAATAAGGAGGGAGAAAGGGGGAAAGGAGATGTAAAGAGGGGGGGGAAAAAGGGAGAAGAGGGGAAAGAGGAGGAAAAGAGGAGGAAAGTGTTTTCATTTTGATTCAAGTAAGAAATAGAAAAGCAGATCTTAAAAATTTAGGAGGGAAAAATACATCAGTGGTCAGTCATTAAATTCAGAGATTCAATTAAAAGGGGACAGGGGCTCTGGTGTGTGGCACTCAGCTCCTGGCCCAGGGCTGGCTGCTACAAGGGTGGGATATTTGGTGGAAGAGGATTTATTCCAGTGTCCCTGGGGAAATCCAGGAAATCCAGATTTGTAAAGCAGCTGCAGCTCAGGAGGAGTCAGAGCCACGAGGTGAGGCAGGGAAAGGCTGGGGTTCAGCATGGAAAATATCCCCCACAAACTGAGGGAAATGACCCCAGGCTCAAGCCCTGGGAAGTGGTTTTATCCCCCAGGGAATTTTGTTGTTATTTCTATTGCCATTATGAAGATGCAGCAGGGAAAAAAAGGAGTTCAATCCAAACTAGGATTGTCATTAAATTCACTGGTGCGATTCCTTTGTAATGTTTGGAGCTAAATCCAGCAAATAGCCAGGGAGGGAAGGATTTCAAAGACATTAAAGGCATTTTCATGAATTCCAGAATCCCAGAATCGCTGAGGTTGGGAAAAAAACTAAAACTAAAAAAA
>VWZP01001455.1:128242-141783 GCA_013396995.1 Dicaeum eximium | reverse complement strand
TTCCCAGGTATTAAATTGTTTTTTTGTCCTTTTATATATGTATTTATTTATTCATAAATTATTATATTATAAATAAATATATAAATAATATAAATAAATTTTTATATATATATATATATATGAAAGGGCAAAAAACCTCACATTTAATACCTGATCAATAAATGGTAAACACCATTTAATACCATTTCTGTTCAGGTGTTTATTACTCTTGATTTGTTTATTACTCTTCTCACTAGCTTAGCTTCAAAATTGACTTTTGTAAGTATTTTCTACTTATATTTTCTATTTTACTTTAGGAGCAACCTTCCCCTACTTCACCTAAATGGCAAATTCCTTTTTATTTTTTAAATTTTTTTATGTTTTTCTGAGTGTTTAATGCTGTTTTATTGCCTCTTTGATAACTTCATACCATGTTTTGCTTTCCTTTCTGACAGATTTTCAGATCAACACTCTCAGCAGGATACAAAGCACTGAATATTTTGATTTTACAAGATTTTATTTAAGTGGCCAACCTGAGGAGAAAAGTGTCCCCTTTTTTGTAACTAAGCATCTTTTTCCTTGAGAAAATTGTCACATTATTTGTAAGGAGTTGCAGTTAGGAAAATTTTAATATTATTGAATTTAGAGCCATCTTTTTCCACCTCCCAGACAACACAATCACATCGTTCACAGAGAGGATCCAGCAGAATTTGCCCTAAATCAATGTAATATTCAGGTTTTATATCTTTGCCAGGTTTACATTCAAACCCCCCTGCAATCCTTCCAATTCCCTCCAAGAATTCCACCAAACGCTGTGCAAATGAAAACCTTTACACAAATATTAAATTTAAAAAAAAAAAAAAGAGAGAGGGAGACAACGCTTAAAGGCTTTAATAAAAGAATAAAAAAATCAAGGTTTAAATGGGGAAAAGTATGGAAGTGGCAGCACAGAACCACCTCTGATTTCAGCTGGTAGGTGTAGAAATCTGGATTTTTACTGCAACATTTTTAAGTTGCTTTCCCTTCCTTTCCTGCTGCATTTTGGAGTTTGTGAGAGAGAAAGGATCCTGAAACTTCCCTTCACCTGGGAGCTCCTCAGCAAACACCTCCAGGCTCAGTGCTGCTGGTATTCCAATAGCTGAGCTCATTCCTGCTCCAGGGACTGGGGGAAAAAACTGCTTTATTTGAGCTGTGGCCAATTCCATGCAAAGCAGGAGGATGGATTGGTTGGGATTCACTTGGAATGAAGTGTCCCAACACTTCCACAAGAAAAGATCTGGGTGGGATTTCTGCAGGAGTGGCTGGCAAGAATTAATTAAACTGCTGAGAAAAGGGTTTAAGCGAGGGCTGGGTGATCAGAGCAACAAAAACACCTTGGAAAATGAGAGTATGAATGAACCCCAATGCACCCCCCAGAACTGAAGGAACTGGAGCAGCCAGAACGGGAGAGAAATCCCAGAGGAACTGTGGAAGGAGCAAACAGCGGCTCTGTTGGCTAAAGGAATGAGAAGCAAGAAGAAGCTGATCAGGAGCTCTCTCCAAGGCTGTCACCAAGGAGACTGGGAAAAGAGAGGAACCGAAGAAAGATAAGAAGTTTGCAGCTGGACAAAGTATTTTTAGACAGTTGGTTGAAGTCACCGTTACTTTTCACCAATGGTGTTATGTTGTTTTGTTGTGGCCAATGGTTGGGGTATGTCGGGTTTTTTGGTCCCAACAAGGGTGGGAACCCAACCCCTGGGCCCTTTGGAGGGGGTTCCCTGCTGAGTTCTTTTCCAAGGGTGAAGAACGAGCAGGACTCTCTTTCTCTTGGTCTTTAGGGTTTTGTTTATTCTTAAGTTCAGCACNCCTGTGTGCTCTAACTCATCCCAAAGTTTTGGCAATTTTTCCCAGGGACGAAGGTTAAAAGCAGAGTTCTGCTGAGGGTCAGAGTTTCTTAAAGCAGGCAGAGAGACATTCTCTGTGTGCTGGATTCCAACCAGGAATTTTTCCTTCCATGGGAAAGCTGACTGCTCTGCAGATTTCTGTAAAAACAAACCTGTGTCTGTGTGTGGATTCAAGGACAACAGCTGCATTCCTTTGCCTGTCTCCTGATACAGGAGATGCAGTTTTCTCTTTCTAGCCAATGATGCAGAGGTTGTAATCTCTCTGACTCTGTAAGCACTGGGGAGTCTTGCTCTGAACACGAAGGAAAGAACATGTAACTCTGAACGTGGGCACCTCAGCCCTAAAACCTTCTGAATAATGGAGTCATTCTAATAAATCATATCAGCCTTCTGATACTGGAGTCAAGGAGCCTCATTCAGCACCCAATGCAGAACCCAGAGACACAAACAAACAAACAAACAAACAAACAAACAAACAAACAAACAAACAAACAAACAAACAAACAGCTTTCCAGGCACAGATCCTTTTAAAACAAGCAGCACTCACCGCAGCGGGGCTCTTTGGGCGAGCCCTTCATGAAGAGCATGCAGGGAGCAGCATTGACGAGGCTCCTGAGGCGGGCGTGCAGCTGCTCCTGGGGCGGGCTGGCGGGGCCGGGCGCGGTGCCGGCCGCGTGCCGCTGCACCTTCTGCGTCAGCTCCGGCGCGTGCGCCCCGTCCAGCCTGTCCACCTTCTGGCAGTTCTGCGGGACACACACAGCCTTCAGGGCACACACAACCCCAATCACGACTTTAAAGGGTTAGGGTTTCAGCAGAGGGGTAGAACTGATTCATGTTGGAGGTAGATAGGCCAGCGATAGGTTAAGGGTTGTTAGATGGTTCAGCTAAAGCTGATTGTTGTATTATGAATTTATCTGTAGAGGGAAGTGGAGCAAGTGAACCCCTGAGGGAGCTGGGGGTGCTCAGCCTGGAGAAAAGGAGACTCAGGGGTGCCCTGAGCACTCTGCAATCCCTGAAAGGTGCCTGTGCCCAGCTGGGCTGGGGCTCTGTCTGCAGCAGCTCTGACAGAACCAGAGCTCACAGCCCAAAGCTGCACCCAGGGAAATACAGGCTGGGCATCAGGGAGAAGTTTTTCATGGAAAGGTGATAAAGTTCTGGAATGTTCTGCCCGGGGAGCGGGTGCAGTCCCCATCCCTGGGTGTGTTTAACAAAGCCTGGATGTGGCACTGGGTGCCAGGGTTTAGCTGAGCTCTTGGGGCTGGGCTGGACTCGATGATCCTGCAGGTCTCTCCCAACCCAGGGATTCTGGGATTCTGTGATTATAAGAACATATTGGAACCAGTAGAACAATGCCCAGCACCTGGACTCTGTGTTAATCCATCACAAAGCAGGGGGCCTTGGATCGTGCCAGAGGGTCACAGAGGCCTGTTGAAGACCTTCCTGACTTCATCCCTGGACCGCTGACCCAATTCAAGAGAAGAACTGCGCACATGTGAAGGACTGCTAACCTCATTTTAATGCAAAGGGGAATGGCAGGTGTTGGGGTTATGCATATGGATTATTTTGGGAAATAAATAGAAGGTAAAACCTTGTACGGCACGGTCACGCCTTTCAGAGACAACTCCCGTGCCATCCACCAGTGCCAATAAACACATATCACTGCCTAACTTTAATGAGCTGGAGAGTTTCTGTCTGTGAACCTTGGGTTTTAACAACTCAAGCCCAGCCAGCCAAGCCCAGCTTTTCAGGGAGGGCTGCAGTCCCAGGCTCACACCGTTCTGGCGCTGGTAATGATCGCTCAGGGATTTCAGCTTTTCTGTTTTTCAGGCCCTGTGCTGCATTAGTGCATAATCTCAACTCCATATAAAGTGCAGTTAACTGTCTTCACGTTTTGGTCAGACAGAACAATCCCTCTAGGCCTGAAACTCAAGGACACCCTACAGCCTCAGCTGAAAAGCAGAACCATTATGGGAGAAGCAAACTGGGGGTAAATAACTTCATCAACTGAAGCGGGAATGGAGGATTAACTCCTGATATGTCAATGTAAACTTATAATTCTCTGAAAAACTCGTGACCATCACCCATCTTGGGTGTAGCCCCTCAGAGGCTTCTGACTGCCCAAGGTCTATCTACTGAAGGCCTTCAATAAATACCCACTTTATTCTCTCAGCCTTGTCTAGTCTCTGTTCTAGGCAGCCACTCCAAGGCACCACTAACAGCAGCAAGTTTGCCTCTAGAAATACTTACTTAAGAAAATACTATCAATTTTATCATCACAGGCAAACAGCACCCAATCAGAACTGCTATTTCTGTTATTACCATGTTTACTTGGGTTTTTTTCCCAACTACAACACAAAGAAGTGTTGCTGTAAATTTTCTGACCCAATTACAACAACTAAAATAAAAATTATGTATGAATCCCAAAGCACTTAAAGAAGCCCTGAAATATTCCATATAAAGTGCAAAACCCATTTCCATCTCCATTTTTAGGTTCCACTGGATAGACTTCAATCAGTTACATAGGTGTTTCCTCACTGAGTAAGCTCCTAAGGTTCTGGTAGAGTATTACAAAAATATAAGTATTAACAGTCCACATGGATTCTATTTTCTCTTAAACCCACTTTTCTTAAATTCATTTCCTCTTCAATCCATTTCCTCTTACCTTAAAGAACAAGAATGTTGGAACAGAACTAATTCCATATTTTTCAGACACTTCAGGCACAGCCTCAGCTTCCAGCTAAAAACCAAACCAAAAGAAAAAAAAACCCTGGATTATTTTCATAATCTTCTTTAAAGTTTCACTGAGAGTGTCAATCCTGGAATGTTCTCCCTGGCACTTTATCCATTTAAACAGGATCTGCTGCTGAAGTTTGTGAGACATTTGCATTTAAATGAGACTCTCTGGGCTGCCATGGCACCCACTGAACCTCCACGGTGTCAAAACAGGTTCAGAGGTTTTTATTTTGTTGCACATTTCAAAAGACGCCCGGAGGCTGCGAATAAAATTTTTGGTGCACTCCTGACCTAGTGAATTTTCAATGCTGTGCAGCTCCTGCTCTATTGGAACCCATAAATCACTGCCCCCAGTTATGTCACCATCACTGAGGTGTTTTGTGCCCCTTTGGGGGGCTCTACATCACCCCTGACATCTGCAGCCTCCTGCAAATTAGGAGAAAAAAGGAGTTTCTTCAACTGATGGTGCTGAACTTGATCTTTAACTCCTGCCAGGCTGCTGAGTGCCCAGCCTGGGATTATTGCTCCCACTTTATCATCACGTGGGGATTTGCTATGAAAATTTATCTTCACTGGCTCAGATCTTGAGCTGCTCCAGCTACACAGGCTCTTAATGAATCTGCTAATTAGAGAGGCAAAGCAGGAGCATCAGAACTGAGCCCCAGCCTCCTCCTGCAAAACACCACTCTGACAGAATCAACTGAGAAACTACAGCTGGAAAATGAAAGCTTACCTCCAACTGAAATCTTATATATAATTGAAAGAGAATAGATAATTCCAGTTATTGATTCTTTTTCCAGGGGCAAATGATGACCTCTAATACTTATTTTCTTTCCCAGCAAAATTTCCTGCTTGGATATTTACGTTCCACATAACAGAGAACAGATTTCATTTCGTATTTCAGGAACTTGCTCTTATTGGCACAGCTTCCCAAAATGCTGTTTGTGAGTGTTTTGGGATGTGAACACACTCGTTTCAACCAAACACCTGCAGAGGTAACAGGTGCTTGCCAATTCAAAGGCAGGCTGGATATTCTGGAATACAAAAATCCCACCAAAAACTGCCAAATCAAATATATCCCTCTTGAGGAGCTCCTCCCTCCAAAATATATCAGTCACTGTCTTGGTTTTACAGCCCTGGATGACTTTGGAACCTCGTTATTAAAAAATAAATTACAGCTGAATAATAAAGGTCAGAAATAAATAACATAAGAATAATAAAAAGGCAATTGCAAGATTTCAGACTTTGTTGGGCTGAGTAAAAGCTACTAAACTCTAGATAAACTTAAGCATCTTGAATGTGCAATATGTTGAAAATTAGTCTCTTGGAGCTCTAAGTTATAAAATACCATTAAAATAATCCTGTCCTGTTTTACAAATACCAACTGAGAGGAATCATTAAAAAAAACCAAACACACACACATCCTAAAGGCTGTAAAAATCACATTACAATACTCTCACACAGCTGGCTGCTCCACTGCTCCCTGCCCTCATCATCCCACGAGTGTCTCATTAACCAGAGAAATTTGGTTTAAAACCAACAGCACGTGGATGAAGTGAATCCCTTTTTCCTACCCCTGGGTCTCAGTGGGATGTGCAGAGGGTCTCACAAACAGAGTGACAACGGTGCAGAGGATGAAGGGTGAAGTGCCCCAGGAACCCTCTGGGAATCCTGAGATCCCTTAGCCAGGAACATCTCCAAGGCTGGACACCCTGGGACAGAGGGAGGTGCCTCTGCCCACGGCAGGGGTGGCACTGGATGGGCTTTGATGTCCCTTCCCAGCCAGAGCACTCCAGGGTTCCCTGTCTGAGCCATCCCTGAGAGCAGCAGCACCTCTGGGATAACCCTGGATGGCCTTTGAGGTCCCTTCCCACCCAGAGCATTCCAGGGTTCCCTGAGCCATCCCTGAGAGCAGCAGCCCCTCTGGGATAACCCTGGATGGCCTTTGATGTCCCTTCCCACCCAGAGCATTCCAGGGTTCCCTGTCTGAGCCATCCCTGACGGCACCCCCGGGATATCAGATGTGCGAGGGGCATTTGAAACGTGAGGCCCCCCCGGGAGAAGGTTCCCTGCCCCAGGGGTGGCCTGCCCTCCCCCCGTGGTGCTCACCTGCACGAAGGTGACCTGGCTGTGCTCCCGTGCCAGCGCTGCCATCACCTCGTTCATCTGCGCGCACTGCGGAGCCCAGGGTGCCCAGAAGTGCACCACCACCAGGGACCTGGGGAGACACGGCATTCCTGGGGACAGCTGCCACAAAAACCAGGGCCTGGCATCACTGAGCCTGGGACAGGCCCCCCGAATCACCAGCCAGGGGCCCCATGCCCTCCTTGTCCCCAGCCCTGAGTGCCACCTCCAGGAATTGCTTGGACACTCCAGGGATGGGCACTCCATAAAATCCCACCCCCACTGTTGAATCCACACGTTGGATTTAGAGCTAAATAGAGCTAAAACTTCTTTTTAGCTCTATTTCTCTCTCAACAACATTTATCTTGTTCCATAACATTTCTAAGTCAGCACTTCTTCCCTCAATGTTTACATACAAATCTATACCGTGTAAACCTTCTATCAAACTCTAAAGACTCTCTACAAATCTATTTCCCACACCCTACCACCTTCCTGAGATTAAAAAACCCTTTACAGCACACCCAGGACTTTTCCTTTCCCAGGAACATTCTGACCCCAGGCAGCACTGCTGAGGCGATGCAGTACAAAACCCGGCACACTGCAATGTTATTTTTCTGCTTTCATTGGCTCCCACTTCTTATTCCAGGTTTTCTGGGGTGTTTGGGATTGGTTCTATACAGCATTTAAAGGTGGGAGCAGAAATCCCATCACACTGGGTACCAGCCCCATGGGCTGAAACACCTGGGATGACAACAGTGACAAGGTACTGGAATTTTTAATTCCATTCTCCAAGTTTGCAGAGGTCAAACCCACCAGAGAATGGGAATAAGGAATGAAAGATACAATGTACTAATATTAGTTTACTTAGAAAAATACAGAAATCAAGTCACCCATCCCACAGCGGCCACTTCGTGTGTTTTATTCCTAAATAATGGAAATTCATGGTAAATTGTAACAGCTGCCTGGGCAGCACAAGATCCCTGCTGGAGCAGCTCCTGTGACCTGATCACACACCCTGGATGCTTTCAGAAACTTGATTTTCCAGCGAAACTGTAAAAAATTCTGGCAGAAAACAACAGAACAACTTTTCTTTTTCCCTCAAGTCCTCAGTTTAAGTCTGTGCCCACAGCAGGACACACCTGCCACAGGGATGGACCTCAGGACGAGCAGAGCACAAATCACCACAGGATTATTTCATCCTCACCCCACCACAGCCTGGTCCTTCCTTACCAACATCCAGCTGCAATATATTCATTTTTATCTTCAGGAAGAACATATTTTAAATTCATTTGCACTATGGATTTTGGAGTTGGTTTGGTTTTTTGTTTTTTTTTTAAATTCATCCACAGAACAATTCAAATTTTGCAACTGAGCTGCTCTCTGAGCACTTCAATTTCAACTTAAAAAAAGCCAGAGTAATTGAAAACATTAAGAAAGATAAAAATAAAGACTTAGAAAATGAAGCACTTCAGTAATTCTAAACAAAGTGTTCCCTGCATTCAACCAAGGTTAAAAAAAAAGCTCCAATATTAAACAGGGCAGGGACAAAAAGGTTATGGCAAATCCCCAATTTTCTCTTTAAATATCAAGATTTACACTTATTCTGCAACACAAACTTACTGATAACTCGATGCAAGAAATGTTCATTTTCTGAAACAAGAAACCCTATGAAATGAACATGTAATTCTAAATGCTGTTTTCAAAGGAAGCAGAGGAAGAGTTATCAGAATTTTCAGCTCATCTGGGGTCCAAGAACATGGATAAAATATCCAATTCCTTTAGGGAGAAAACTGAATGATGTTCTGTGACAAAGGCAATGAGAAAACTACTGGTGGGTTTTTCTAAATAACTTTAAAATATTGTGTTTGGTAAGCTATTTTACTTTGGGCATGTTGAGTTTCTTCTGTAACGTCCCTACAAAACAATCCAGCTGGAAGACAGTTCCAGGAGGGAAACTGGGAGTCCTGCAGCAAGTTTGGAAGGAATTCTGTTCCTTTTTCCCAGAACCAGCATTTAACAGCATTTCCTTCTGCTGTCTCTAGGAACCGAGGCTGGTGTTGCACCTGACTTTTAATCACCTGTAAATCTGTAATTAATTACAGAGGCGGTTCCTGCAGCTCTCCCCTCCCACAGCCAAAGGGAATGTGCGTGGAATGCTGGAATAAAACCCCTGGGATTGCTCAGGCCAGGCTGGGTGGGGCTGGGAGCACCCTGGGACAGTGGGAGGTGTCCCCAGATGGGACAAACCAGGCTGGGACTGCGGGGAAAGCAGAGCCCTCATTAAACACCAGAGCACAAAACCAGATTAATGAGAGCCCTGGGCGGGAGGTGAGTGACACAGAGCCACCCGTGTGGCACTGAACACCCAGACTGTGCTGTTCTATTGAATTGTCACTGCTGTTCCCACTGAATTGTCACTGCTGTTCCCACTGAATTGTCACTGCTGTTCTATTGAATTGTCACTGCTGTTCCCACTGTCACTGCTGTTCCCACTGATGTGTCACTGCTGCTCTATTGAATTGTCACCGATGTTCCTACTGAATTGTCACTGCTGTTCCCACTGCTGCACCGAGGGATGGCACCGAGGGGATGGCACAGGAGATGGCACAGAAGGGATGGCACAGACGGGTGGCACCGAGGGATGGCACCGAGGGGATGGCACAGGAGATGGCACAGAAGGGATGGCACAGACGGGTGGCACCGAGGGGATGGCACCGAGGGGACGGCACAGAGGGATGGCACCGAGGGACAGGAGCCGGGGATGGCACCCACGGAAGTGACCCCGGGATGGCACCAATGGATGTCACTGCGGAACAGGACACCGGGATGGCACCCACGGAGGTGACCCCGGGATGGCACCGCGGGACGGGACCCCCGGTAAGGGACAAAGGAAGGAGATCCCCGCCCCCCGGTGTCCCCTCACCTGTCCGGGCACTGCAGCAGCTTCTGGAACTGCTCAACGGAGCCCGCGGCCGCCACCGCGCCCGCCATGGCCGGGCCGAGGGAGGGACACGTGGTGTCACCGGGGGGTCACGTGGTGGCAGCCGGGAGGTCACGTGGCGGCCCCCGTGTCACGTGCGTCCGCCCTGGTCACGCGCTTCCTCCTGCCTCACGTGTCCTCCCCGCCTCACGGAGCTTCCCTGTGTCACGTGTTACCCTCGCGTCACGTGTCCCTGTGTCAGGTGTCCCTGTGTCACGTGTCCCCGTGTCCCTTGTCCCCTGTGCCAGCCCGTCCCGTCCCAAGGACAGGGACACGTCCCACGGACTGGGGCTGCTGCAGGTGACACCGAGCCCGGCCCGGAGCGCTGCTGAGCCTCCCACAGGTGCGGGATGTGGAATTCTCCCAAAAAAAGGGCTGTGCTGGGATGTTCGGCCTTTGTCAACCAGCGAGAAAGGAGATATAATCCCGATTTAAAGGCTGAAATGAGCTCCGGGTGGTGCCCAGCCCCGCAATGACACCGGTGGGGTTGCGGTGTTCACTTCCAGCGCTGCACATCCCCTTGGCCCAGCAGAGCACATTTTGGGAAAAACTGATAAATTGAGAGGCTGAGCTGGAACAGAAACTAGGCAGAGTTCCAGAATAAAGCAGGGATTTATTAAAAGCATTTCCTCCATGGATCCACCTTGGGCAGCACAAGAGCCCAGCCAGGGCTGCACCCAAGAGGAACCAAAATGGGCACAAAATGGACACCGGGCACGGCTCTGGCACTTTGATCAGTTCTGCTCCATTTGCACCTTGGAGTTCATTGTCCAATTCCAGCTTTAGCCCATCCAGTCCCATCCTTCTTGTTTTTCTCTCTTCAGCCCACGTTGTTTGTGCTCTTGGGCCTGAGGTTTGGATCATTTGTCCTTGGTGCCCAGCTGGAGCAGGAATTGTTTTGTGTCCCTGCTCTGTGCATTCCTGGTGAGTTCCCAACAAACAAAGGTGAATTTGGGCTGGCAGGGAATTGAGCACAGGGAATCCCAAGGGCCTGGGTCCAGCCATTATGGGATAGAGGCCAAGGCTCCGGGAATGAGGCGTGGGACAGATGGAACCCCTGGAAATAAATCTCCTCCCTCCGTGGCCGATGCCAGCTCCAGCTCTGCCCCATAAATCAAACCCTCAGCCTGGAGAGAGCTTCCCGAGACCTTTTCCAGGTTCCTTGGGAAGGGGAAGCCGAGGATTGCTGCTCCAAATGGATAGGCCCACGGAGACGGGGAAGAGCTAAATCTGCCTCCTCTCCGGCTGTATTTCTGGGATCCCATATGGAGCCTTGGCAGGAGCGACCCAGGGAGGCCTCAAGGACTCGGGACGGAGCAGGCAGGGGCACAGATTAACCTGGCAAGTGCCAGGTGCTGCCTGCTCACCTGCAGCTCCAAGGAGGGTGTGGAGCCCAAACCGGGGTGAAAAACCCCCGAGGGAAGAGGCTGGCTGCGTGCTCCCAGCTGCTCCCAAATCCCACAGCACTTTTCCAGTGGGTTTCCCAAAGAATCGTGGTTCTTCTGGTTATTCTGATACATTCCAGCTGGGAATTCCCTGAAATATTGATGTTTTAACCTAATTCTCATTCTAGCCAGACCCTAATCCCACAATTTCTTGCACGGCAGAACAGTTCCTGGTGCTTAATGCTGTTAATTTTACAGAGAAAGACATAACAGGAAAGAGACTGGAGTTCCAGTTGGAAGGAGCTGGAACTTGCCAAGTATTCAGGATATATCCACACTCCATTTTGATCCAGAAATAGTATTTATTGTAGTGTAAAATAAAAAATAACAACTTCAGAATACACCTAGCAACCTTTTTCTTATGTGGCTGCATCCTTTTTTATTCAGATATTATTATTCTGATATTAAAATAGAATTGGTATTAAATAAAGAAATTAAATTAAAAGACAAAATGAAGATATGAAATTAAATTTTAAAACATTTACTGAAGAGCATTAGGAAAAGGCTCTGGCAGGCCATCAGTTTTCCTGGTTAAATGTCACACAGAATAGAACAAAATAATGGGGAGTTTTACTGGGAAAACATGGAAATGCTGATATTTTCCTCTGGAAAAATGGTAAAACAAAGGGCCCAATTGAAGTTCTGAATATCTCATTCAGCTTTGGCCCAAAAAAAAGAGAACAAACAGGTTTGGAATTGTAATTAATGTTGTAAATCCCGAGGCTGTCTCCCAGCACTCTGCAAGGAGTGCCAGGGAATGGGGGGAAGCTGTGAGGAGTTGGTGGCTCCTAAATCAATTTTTTCACGGTAAACAGAATCCAAGCAAGAAGGTTTTATTCTGTAGGGTGGCCATACTCTGGGGCAGGTGTGGGATCTCCACCCTTGGAAAAGGAGTTTTCCCTCGGGACACAATCCTGCTTCAGCAAGGGCTTGGGCATCTCCAGAGGTTCCTTCCAAACCCAGACAATTCTGAGAAATTCTTCTCCTCTTAAATCACCTGGAACCCCATGAAATGAGGGGGTTAACTGCAGAGAAAGGATGGAGAAAAAGGGGGGAAACTGAGAGGAGAATGAGACTTGTGAGCCCTCCCTTTCTCAAGACACAACCTAAAAACGGGGTTTTGGGGTGGTACAAAGGAATTACTCTGCAAATCCAGGGCAAAACCTGTCAGATAAAAATCAGGAAAGCCCAGTTGATGGCATGGAGAGTGACAGCACGTCCATGTTTCCATCCTGGAGGGGCTCCTTGGTCAGGGCTCACCTGGAGAGGACAGGGTGGAAATTTGGAGCAGGCACGTGCACAGGTGGCACCTGCAGGGCAGGACAGGGAGCCCTGCCACGTGCTGGCACACTGAGCTGGATGTGGCACAGAATTCCTGGGGTTTGGGGTGCATCCCACTGTTCTCACCAGGAATAGGCACTGCAGAACATTCCCCAGAGCTCTGCTGGCACGGCACGTAAGCAGGCTTGGAAATAATGAAATAAACCTGATTTGTTGTGGCTGGGTTTGGGTTTGGTTCCAGCTCTGTTCTGCAAACTGGATTTACCTGGATTTTTGGTTATTCTGCTATCAGGTATGGCAAGTGCTAAATGAAAAAACAGAAGAATCTGTGGATTATCTTTTGTGAGAGGCCCTCAGGCCCAGGGAATGTGAGAGAGCATCTCCTGGAAGTACAGCTGGATCCCGAGTGAAGAGTAAGCTCCAGAAGGAATGAATGCCAGGGAATAACCTGTGTTCTCTCCTGCAGAACTGCTCGGGGCAGTTGGAAGGCCAGCAGTGTATTATTAGAGAGGGATGTGGGAAAGTTTCTCACTTTCTCCCCTGTGAGAAAGGCTGGGAGAATTGGGACTGTACAGCCTGGAGAAGGATCGGTGGTGAGCTAAGTGTGACCTTTCTGTGCCTGAAGGAGCTGAGAGATGGAGGGACAGGACACAGGGAATGGCTCCCAGTGCCAGAGGGCAGGGCTGGATGGGATATTGGGAATTGGGAATTGTTCCCTGGCAGGGTGGGCAGGGGCTGGGATGGAATTCCCAGAGCAGCTGTGGCTGCCCCTGGATCCCTGGCAGTGCCCAAGGCCAGGCTGGACACTGGGGCTGGGGACAGGGACAGTGGGAGGTGTCCCTGCCATGGCTGGGTGGCTCTGGGTGGGATTTGGGGTCCCTTCCCAGTGTGGCCATTCCATGACCCGGACGGGGCCGGGCTCGATGGATGCGGAGCGGCCGCGACCCCTCCGGGTTGGTGCCCGAACCGGGGCCGCATCCCCGGGCGGAGGTTCCGGGAGCGGGTCCCGGTGTCGGGGCTGTTCCGGGCGGTCCCAGGAGCGAATCCCGGTGCGCCGTTCCGGCGGCTGCTCCGGGCCGGATCCCGGGGCGGTCCCGGGGTGGATCCTGAGGCGGT
>VWZP01001455.1:106990-128079 GCA_013396995.1 Dicaeum eximium | reverse complement strand
GGGCCCGGTCCCCTCGCCGCCCGGGCCGTGTCGCGACTGTCGCGATTGTCGCCGGTTCGAGAGCGCCGGGAGCGGGCACTGAGCTCAACAGGCTCAGGGTTTTGCTTTTTTTCCCCTGTTTTTCTACAGTTTCTTTTTCCGCGTTTTCTTTTTCCCCTTTTTTCTTATTTTTATGTCTTTTTTGCTTTTTCCTTTTCCTTTTGAATTTTTCGCTTTTCCCTTTTTCCTTTCTTCCTTTTCGGTTATTCTTTTTTAATTACTCTTTCCCTTTATTCTTTCCCTTTTTCCTTTTCCCTTTTTTTCTTTTCACTTATTTTCCGTTTTTTCTTTCCTTTTCTCCCCCTNTTTTTTCTCTTTTTTTTCGTTTTTTCTTTCCTTTTCTCCCCCTTTTTTTTTTCTTCCCCCTTTTTTTTCTTTTCTCTTTTTTGCTCCTTTTTCCTTTTTTTTTTTTTTTCTTTCTTTCTGGCTGAAACCCTCTTTACCAGGCAGCCTCACTAATTCCATCTATTTCTGCTCTCATGGCTGCAAGATGACAGAGAGGAATCAGNTTCCTTTTGAATTTTTCGCTTTTCCCTTTTTCCTTTCTTCCTTTTCGGTTATTCTTTTTTAATTACTCTTTCCCTTTATTCTTTCCCTTTTTCCTTTTCCCTTTTTTTCTTTTCACTTATTTTCCGTTTTTTCTTTCCTTTTCTCCCCCTTTTTTTTTTCTTCCCCCTTTTTTTTCTTTTCTCTTTTTTGCTCCTTTTTCCTTTTTTTTTTTTTTTCTTTCTTTCTGGCTGAAACCCTCTTTACCAGGCAGCCTCACTAATTCCATCTATTTCTGCTCTCATGGCTGCAAGATGACAGAGAGGAATCAGAATCCCAGCCTGGTTTGGGTTGGAAGGTTGGATTTTAAGGCATTTGGACTTAGAGGAATATCAGATTTTCAAGACCAGAGCTCCCAGTGTGTCCTGATTTGGATTGATCTTCAGGCAGAGTTTCCCAGGTGGATCTGCATGGATCTCACATCCCCTCTGCTTTCCCAAGCAGAGCCGTCTTTGCATAGGGAAAAAGGCAAGGAGCATCTCCACAGGGCCATCATTCCCCAGGAATCCAGGGGGAGATGGGCTGTGTGGAGACCTGTGCTAGATCACCCAAGCACCCCTGGGTCCTGGGCAGGGCTCAGGGCAGAGCTCCAGGAGAAGTGAATGGGTTGAGTAGCACTGGAAAGCTGGGAAAAGGTGCCAGTGTTCAGGAAAGACACAGAACCCAATTCCAAGGATGTTCCCATCACTGGCCTGGCTGCAGGCTTCTCCTTCTGTTCCCTGGATTTAATCAGTCCTTGTTCCACACAATTCCCCTGCTCTGCTCCTTGCATCAACCCCATCCCAGCAGGAGCTGAGGGATGCCTCTTCCCAGGGGGATTTCATGGAACTCGGGCACAGAGGGCTGTGAGATCCAGAATTCCTGCTCTCTCAGCACGAGGGGCTGTGGGAAATCCAAAACCTTGGGGTTCTGGCCCAATAGCCCATTATGAACCTGGTGTTCTTCCCAATGGATGTAGGATCCTTGGGAGGCACAGGCAGGAAAATCCCAGAATCCCTGGGTTGGGAGAAACCTGCAGGATCACCGAGTCCAGCCCAGCTAAACCCTGGCACCCAGTGCCACATCCAGGCNAGCTGTGCCCCCACAGTGCCAGGGCAGGGGGCAATGAGCTCCCTGCTCCTGCTGGCCACACCAGCCCGACAATCTGGGTGCTGTCCCTGTCACAGAGGTGTCACTGTTGCTTTTGGATCTTCCAGAAGCGACTCTGCAGGCTGCTGGACACCCTGCCACGGGAGGCTGGTGCCCAGCTCGTGGGCTGTGCCATGGATCTGGATTCCAGGCAGAAATCCCTCCCTGACCCTGCTCCCTGGGCTGCAAAGGCAAAGCAGAGTTCTGTGGTAAGTTCTCACTGTCCGTGTGTTTGCTGCAAAAATCACTTTTCAAATACATTTTATAACAAAGCTGCAAATAATTGCCCTCTACTTTCTTTTTTTTTTTTTTTAAATGATTTTGTGTCTGGTTTTGTTCCTCAGACTTTGGAAAACCATGGGAGCAATGGCGCTTCCCAGCCCTGCCCGAGATGTGTTGCTGGAGAATCTGTAAGTGTGGGAATCTACTTTTTGGGACAAAAAACACTGGGACTTGTTCCCCAGTATTAGATCCATAAAACGTGAAGTTAATAACCTCCACAATTGCATTGCTCAGCAATAAAGGGAATTAAAAATAAAGGACGTGGATTTAGCATTTCAGCAGAGCACAGATTAATATTTCCAGCAGCAGTTGGAAAATCTGGAGATTCTCAACGCATTTTTCAAATTCTCCCTAAAAAGCAGAATTTGGGAAGTAACTGAAAGAAGCAATAACATAACACTTCCTCTACCCAATTTTATTCATCCTTCATTTGCTGGATCATAACAAAATATTCAGGAAACTCATTCTATCTCCTATTTTTTTTTCTGTAATTGGATATTTCCTTTCTTTTCCTTTGAAAATATTGCTCCTTCCAGAGCCAAAATGAGGAGAGGTGTGAGGAAATGCTGGATGTTCATAGCAAAATCACTGATTTGTGGAACTAAAGGCAAAGTTTCCATCAAAGTTTCCATCAGGAGCTGTGACTGAGCAGACATTGATTGTGTTAATTTATTTCCACTCATCCCTGGAGGGGAAAAAAAAAAAAGGGGAATATTTGTGGTGGTGCTCAGCTATTTAAAATGAAATTTGAAAATGAAGATTGAGGGAAAGCCTTTTTGCCAGGCTCCTTTGTAGTGACCTGAAATTTTCTCATTCCAGGGCCACTTCAGTCACATCCTGGGCTTCTAGAAACGGAGAGGGAGCAGAGGAGCAGCTCTGATTTCCTGCTGGGATCCCGAGGATTCATGTTTAGGTAGCTCAGAATTTGTCTAAAAGGACAAGGAAAGGCAAATTTCATGCTTAGGTAGCTCAGAATTTGTCTAAAAGGACAAGGAAAGGCTGATTTCATGTTTAGGTAGCTCAGGATTTGTCTAAAAAGGACAAGGAAAGGCAAATTTCATGCTTAGGTAGCTCAGAATTTGTTTTAAAAGGACAAGGAAGGGCTGATTTCATGTTTTAGACTGGTTCAGTTGAGCTGGCCTTGGGCCCAGGCTTCACCTGGGACTGGGCCAGAGGTTGTGTTGGTGCCAAAGGTTTTCCCACCTTTGTCCTGATTCCCTTGGAAAATGCTCCTTTGGAAAATCCTCCTTGTACAGGGCACAGGCAGCAATGGGAGGACACAAATTTGAGTTTTTTAAGTGGCTTTGCAGCTGTGAAGTCCAGGAAAAAGCCCATTTACATTTAAATCCCCCCAAAAAATCTGTTTAAAAAGGCTTGACCTCATCACCCAGCAGGCTCTTATTGGCAGAAATCTAATGACAGGTTAATTAACCTCTGAAAGGTTAATTTTGGGGGTTATCAGGCTGCAGAATCCTCAGGCAAAGGTTTTTTGCAGTCCTTGGATCCTTCCCATTTTGTGTGTGGAGTTGGAGTCAGCACTGAGTTGAGTGTTGTTAAGGAGATATTAAATACATGAATATCACAGAAATACTGAGTTTAATTAATTAATACACGAGGAAATAAGTCTAAAAAGCAGACCTGCACTTAATTGGCAGATTTTGGTTAGAAAAATTAGGTTTCCTCCACGCCAATAAAAATTTTAGTTAAATTAAGAACAAAAAAATTTTAGTTAAATTAAGAACAAATAAATTTTAGTTAAATTAAGAATAAATTCTTAAATAAATAAAAATAATTTTAGCTAAATTAAGACTAAATAAATAAATAAATTCAAGTTAATATTTACATACTTGATACCAAGATCTGGGGGGTCAGAATTTGTGGGGAATTCACTTTTACATCCCCAGCCCTTGTCTTTTAAAAATCCTGGTAATCAAAGCAGCATTTAAAAAAAAAAAAAGGTGGATAAACAGCAGTTTCTGTGCTGCAAAAGCTGAAATATCTGATTAAATGTAAAGGGCTAAAAGGGTTTAGTTCCTGCAAAATCACTTGAAACCTCAAGTGTGACAAGTAACGATGAGGACTGGTCAAAATTTGGTCCAATATAGTGGAAATTTCAGGTGTTCAAAGAGGGGAATACCAGAACTGGGCTCAGAGTCTGTGATGGAGGAGTTTCCTGCCAGAATGCATCAGGCAAAAGTATGGGATCAAGTTTAAAACTTGGAATACATGGATTATCAAACCAAAGAAGTGGTTTTCCCTAAATAATTCCCATTTTATCCTGTTAAAGAGTTCACAGATATTCACAGATATTCACAGATACCTGTGTCAGCATTTCCTCTGTTTGCTTTAAACTTGGCTCTGCTCTGGGCTGGGGTAAAACCAAGAACCAGCTGGTTCTCTTCTGGTTTTCCTTCTGCTCCTGGTGGGGTTTGTGCCACATTCTTTCAAATTCTCCTGCTTTTCCAGCAGCCACCACTTTTTTGTTTTTTTTATGTTTAAATTTTTTTTTTAATGTCCTGGTGAATCCCAGGGCTGGTGCCAGTTGGCTGCAGCAGAGGCTGCTGGAGGATTTTAATGGGATTTTTGGAAACTTTTTTTTTTTTTTAACCAAAATCTGAATGCCAGTTAGGTGCAGGTCTGCTTTTACACTTATTTTCTCATGTATTACTTCGTTAAACTCAGTATTTATGTGATATTAATGTAATTTTTAATGAGAATTTCCCACTGTCAGTGGGCATGGAGCAGGGGTCTCATTGCATTTCATTCAGGGCATTCTGAGCTCCACAGCTGAGCAAAGCAGGAAAACTTGATCCTGGTTTTGGCTCTGTGAGCTGTGGGGTGAGCAGGGACAAAAACAGTTGGGACTTTTCCCCAGTATCTCTTGTGTCCTTCAGCCTGTCCCAGATGGGCAGGTTGGGCTGGCAGGGACACTGGGAATTCCTGTGGATGTTTTCCAGGAGGGAATCACTGCCCCTGAGGGAGGGGAGTGATCCCAAACAGGTTCTCTCTGTTGGGCATTCCCCAGGAACACAACGGAGGGGAGAGCAGAGCAAGTCGATTCTGATATTTAAATTAATAAATTAAATATATTCTCCTTCTGATGCCATCTGTGTTGGGAATGAGCCCCAAAAAGGGGAAAGGTGACTGCCCTCATTTCCAGCTATCCCAGTCTCCACTTCCTTGCAGAATTCCAGCCTGGTTTGGGCTGGAAAGGACCTTAAAGCCCATCCAGTTCCACCTGGGACAGCTCCCACTGTCCCAGGCTGCTCCAGCCCCAGTGTCCAGCCTGGCCTTGGGCACTGCCAGGGATCCAGGGGCAGCCACCGCTGCTCTGGGCCGGCCCTGCCCAGCCTGGCTCTGCAGAAATTCACATTTCTGTTCATTCTGGGGGAATTCTCCCCAGGTGGAACCCCTGGAGTTCACATCCAGGTGTTCCCTTGGCAGAGCAGCTGCTGCCCTGACTCCTCTCCAGCTGAATAAAACACATTTAACTCCTCACAGACCCCTCATTATCCCTGATTCTTTTTTCCAAATGGGCAGGCAGACACTCCTGGATCAATTCCAAAGTGAACTTTTCCCCTCGGATGTGATTCCTTGCTCCCTGTTTTCCAGCAGGGCAAAGAGTGCTTTTTTAAAATCAGGCTGGAAAGAAATTGGAGTTTAATTGTCTGCTCCACTGAAGGTTTTAAATAGTGGTATTTTTTTAAATAGATGTGTTTGTAATTTATTTAGGGATATTACAGGATCATAAAGCTGGCACAGGCTGGGGCAGTGAATATTCCTTTAAAGCAGATTTGTGTCAAATCTGCAGTGGAACCCCACAGGGTTATTTTTGTATGCCTTGTAGAACTCTGAAATTTTGTTTTCTTGATGAAAAAATATATGAACTTTCTATTTCCTACTGCTGTGGTTTGTACACAGAATAACCAGAGTGATGCTTTATTTACCTGTACATAGAGAGAAAGGCCCTTGGCCTGTTTTTAATTCAGGTTTAAATGATCTAATTCTTATTTTTAACTTTGTATTTTCTAAATTGTTCCTTACAAAAGCAGAAGCATTAAACACCACTTTGGCTGCAGCAGGGAGTTGTCTGGTTGTGTTATTCCATGAAGGATTTCTGAGGAATAAAGGTAAATAAAACCTCTGATGAGGAGAAGAAATACAACATTTATGTCATGTAAAATCTTTGTAGTAGGTTTAGTTGCTCACTTTATTAGTTTGATGGTAATTACAAGTCCACTTGGCCAAAAAAAGATGGAAAATTAAAATATTGGGATAAGTGGGGTAAAGGCAACCTGGATCTGACAAGCCAAGACTTCAGTGTTGAAATTAATATCGTTAATATATTTAAATTTATTTTTGTTTATTTTAAACACTATAATTTATTGAATAGATTTAAAATCCGTGGTGTTTATGTCTGAATTAGTTGCTTAAAACCTCAGCAGCTCTCCAGGGAGCGTGATGTGATACCCTGTGTTAGCAGAATCACACTCACACATAAATAACTCTGCCTTTGCCTTGATTACTGCAGATAATTACCAAATTAACACTCCACACTGGGCAGTTCCTCCCACATCCAACTTCCACTCGGGATCCTTGGGTGTCCTGAGCTGGGCCTGGTGCTCTGAGCAGGACCAGAGCTTTGACCAGAGGGATTTTCCTGGGATTTCAGCTGCACAGGCAGAGTTTGGGAGCCTGCAGTGGCTCTTCCTTCTCTGCCACGTTTCCCAGAGGTGACAAGTGGCGTGGCCAGGGGTCCAGCAGCTGCCCCACCCCTGGGGACACCAGGACTCAGCCACTCCTCTCCCTTCCTGAGTTGTTCCCAAGGCTTCCCAAGGAAGCAAAAAAAAAGCAGCGGCCACAATCTTTAAAACCACAGAAAAATAAAAAATCCCAGGAAGATGCAGCAGAATCACAGAGTTGTTCAGGTTGGAAAAGGCTCTCAGACCATCGAGTCCAACCATTCCCAGCACTGCCCAGGCCACCACTGGCCCTGTCCCCAAGTGCCACATCCACAGGGCTGTGAGATCCCTCCAGGGATGGGCACTCCAGCACTGCCAGGGCTGCCAGCCCTTTCCTGGAAGGAATTTTCCCAAATATCCATCCTGAACCTCCCCTGGCACAGCTTGAGGCTGTTTCTTGTCACAGCATTCTAGAATGGTTTAGGTTTGAAGGGAAATACAGGCTGGACATTAGGAAGAAGTTTTTCACAGACAGAGTGATCAAGTTCTGGAATGTTCTGCCTGGGGAGGGGGTGCAGTCCCCATCCCTGGGTGTGTTTAACAAAGCCTGGATGTTTTGTGTGTTTAACAAAACCTGGATGCTCAGGGTTTAGCTGAACTCTTGGGGCTGGGCTGGACTCGATGATCCTGAAGGTCTCTCCCAACCCAGGGATTCTGGGATTCTGTGACCCCAAATCCCATCCAGTGCCACCCCAGCCATGGCAGGGACACCTCCCACTGTCCCTGTCCCCAGCCCCAGTGTCCAGCCTGGCCTTGGGCACTGCCAGGGATCCAGGGGCAGCCACAGCTGATCTGGGAATTCATCCCACCTTGCCAGGGAACAATTCCCAATTCCCAAAATCCCATCCAGCCCTGCCCTCTGGCACTGGGAGCCATTCCCTGTGTCCTGTCCCTCCATCCCTTGTCTCCAGCCTCCTCCCAAGCCGTGCTTGGCTCTGGTGTCCCAGACTCTGCTCCTGACCCTGCCTTTCCCAGCCCAGCTCCTCCCTGGTTCTCCATCCCACAGGACACGGGATCAGCACCACCCCACAGGCACATCCTCATCCCTGGGGCTCTTCCTTCCCCTGGGATGGGCAGGATGAGCTCCCAGGGCCTCCCCGAGGTGCTGCTGGCCCTGTGGAGGCAGGTGGGGGATATTTGTGTGTGATTATGGTGGTGTTACTGCAACAGCCCCGAAACCGCCGCGTGATATTTGCTTGCAACACGGGGTGTCATTCATGAGTTATACATAAATGGCAGCTTTACATATTTAAAAGGAACATGGACTGCTTCATATCTGAAGTATGGGTCCCAGGGGAGAACACCACCATTTGATCTATTTTTGATTAAAATGTAAAAATTAAAAATTAAATCAAATGGTAGTCAAATTCCTCGGGGAAAACATACTTCAGTTATGAAGTATTCCCCGTAGTAACCTTGAGAATCTTACAGCTGTATTGTCTCATCTGTAGGTGGTCTTTTTATGTCTCACATAATTAAAATGAATTGCTGGTAGAGAACCCCTACTACTGCATACAGATTTATGAACCTGGAGGCACCTCCACTCCCAGACAAACAGGGACAGCCACGGCTCCCTCTGCAGCTGTGCTGTGGCCAGGCAGCCTCTGCAATCTGGGATTTGCTGGGAATCTGGGCTTCAGTGGGGAGTGATCCTTCCCTGCCTCCAGAGGGTGAGCAGGGAGCCAGCTGTAAAGCCAGGCTGCAGCCCCAGGGGAGAGCAGGCTCTGGGGGAAGGAATGGACAGGATCCCTGGGGTGGGACAAACCCTCCCAGAGTCCACCCTGTCACTGCCCCATCCCCACCCTGTGCCCAGAGCCCTGAGTGCCACCTCCAGAATTCCTGGGACACCTCCAGGGATGGGCACTCCAACCCTCCCTGGGCAGCTCCAGTGCCTGAGCCCCCTTTCCATGGGGAAATTCCTGCTGGTGCCACCCTGAGCTCCCCTGGCCCAGCCTGAGGCCGTTCCCTCTCCTCCTGTCCCTGTCCCTGGGAGCAGAGCCCGACCCCCCCGGCTGTCCCCTCCTGGCAGGAGCTGTGCAGAGCCACAAGGGCCCCCTGAGCCTCCTTTGCTCCAGGTGAGCCCCCTCAGCTCCCTCAGGGATTCTCCAGCCCCTTCCCAGCTCCCTCAGGGATTCTCCAGCCCCTTCCCAGCTCTGTTCCCTGCCCTGGCCACGCTCCAGCCCCTCCAGGGCTCTCCTGCAGTGAGGACCCAGAGCTGGACTGAGCCCTTGAGGTCCCTGTGGTGGCACAGGGGGACAATCCCTGCCCTGGTCCTGCTGCCACAGGACTCAGTGTTTCAAATATCTGAGGAGCCCTTGCTGTACTAAGCAATGGCTAAATGTCACCTGAACACGATTGTGAAATTGGATTTCCTAGGAAAATGTGCTCTACACAATCTAATGCAACTTATTTCTAGCAAGCTGCTTTATCAGGCTGCCTTGGAACATGGGAATGTATATTTGATAAGATTAGAGAATCGTGGGGATCAGGAGAAATAAGACTCTAGACTTTGCATTCCCATTTTCACCCAGCTGAAGGACAAACATGTCATTTATTTTGTGTTTGGTTGTGATTCTCATGGTCCTGTTAATGTACCCACAGCAGTGGCTTGTAACTCTGCATCCTGCTCAAGCTGTGACTAAAACTTCCCTAACAACATTTCTGTAAAAAAAAGAAGGGTATGGAAGCGAAATGCTTGGATTTATAGAGAAAACAAACCAATTCCAACAATAAAAGTATCAAGTCGAAGAGTTCCACAGTGCCTTGAAGAAACATTTTGTAATAAACAGCAGGAGTGTTCAAATTTCAGTGTAATACTTGAAAGAAAATGTCTCTGATCTTTGAGTTTCTTTGGAGAGGGGAGTTTTTAATGTATAATCAGACTAAAATCCTCCTGTAATTGCACAGTGAGAGGCCTGTGAAGTTTGGGGAGGGCTGCAGATGGAGCACAGACCTACAGAAGCACCGAGGTTTTCCCTCATCCGTGGAGGATTCCAGGGCTGTGGAGTCAGCCTGAGGTGTCCCCTCGTGCAGGTTCCACTGGAATCTCTCCCCACCAGCTCTGCTCTCACCTCGTGCTGCCCACTGATGGCTCTGAGCACCGTGGGCACTGATTAATGACATTCTGTCAGCACTTGGACACCTGGTTCCTGCTGTTCCTCCTTCCCCCTTCCACTTGTTCCAGGTCCAGCCGTGCTCCAACTCCATCCAGCTCCTTGGGAAGCTTTTCCCTCTCAAACCATTAACGCTTACCTCTTAATTACATGGAATCCCAAACTGGTTTGGGTGGGAAGGGAGCTCAAATCCCACCCAGTGCCACCCCAGCCATGGCAGGGACACCTCCCACTGTCCCAGGCTGCTCCAGCCGGGCCTTGGACACAGCCAGGGACCCAGAGCAGCCACAACTTGAATCCTAATTTATTAATTAGGCCTTAATTAATAAAGAGGTGTCAACACACCTCTCCTTTTGTCAGTGGTGCCTGAAGCCAGGCTTGTCCATGCCCTGGGAATAACAAGAGTTCAGTGGAATGTGAATATTCCATTACAACACCTCAGCAGGGCAGAGCACAGCTAAAATCACAGTTAAAATCCTTCCTGAGCCTCCCAAATCCTCCCTCTGCTCGTGAGCACCTTCCTGAACACCAGCCTTCATCCTCACCACCCTCATCTTCACAGGCACAAGGAGAGGGGCAGGAATCCATCTCCAATCCCTCAGCACTCACTGCACCAACAGTCTTGGACATAAAAAAGCCTTTAAATAAAAGTGAAGTTCTCTGAACTCAACACCTGCCAGCAAGTGCCAGATGCTTCAGTCCCTCAGTAGCTCAGCAAGGAAAGAGCCTGGGAAGCTTTTAAAATGTGCATTTCTGAGCAAAGCCAAGAAGGGAAGGAATTCTGAGTGGTTTTTAAAAGAGTTTGTAAGGAAAGGGAAATAGCTGGTGTGAGTTATTTGGTGAAGGGAGGCTATTTCACTGAAGATTGGGTAATTTAGGGTAGCTAGTAAATAAACATTCCAAGGTCTCTGTCTGGATTCATGGCCAGGGTTCCATCACTTGTGCTGGGCATCCTGTTGAAGTCGTCCCAGTTCTGGCAAAAGCTGAGTCACAAAATCCTGCCCTGGCCAAACTTTGCTTTCTCAGTCCCTGTGTGCAGCAAATCACCTCCCCAGATTGGGACAGTGACTTTGGGAAGGGGAGAGGAGATTGTCCTGTTATTTCTTGACCCCAGCGTTGCTCTCTGTGCTGAAGAGCAGCGGGTGGGTCGGGTTTAGTGCCAGCTCCTACAGCAGGGAATTTGGGGGTCTTATTGCTCTGCTTGGGATGAGGGAATGCTCCTGGAGCAGCCTTTGGGTTAAGGACCTGATTTCCCTGGGGGGATCCTCCTGAGAGCCCTTGGGGGTGCCCACTGAGAGCACACCACACTTGGAATAAAATCCTGGAATGGTTTGGGTTCAAAGGGACCTTAAAGCTCACCCAGTGCCACCCCTGCCATGGCAGGGACACCTCCCACTGTCCCAGCCTGGCCTGGAACACTGCCAGGGATCCAGGGGCAGCCCAGTTTGTGTGCTGAAAAATTCCTCCTTGGTGTGAGGGGTGGGAAATTGCTGCACCCAGAAAAGGGCATTGGGTTTAAATCAAGCTCTGCTGGGTGAGAGGCTTGTTCAAAAGGAGCAGAGCAATGAGTTCATACAGTGGCAATCATTCAGGGCACTGCCACAAATGCAGTACCAAATTGGAAAGGAATCAGTATTTCCATGGGTTTATGCTGAAAATAGGAAATGTCTGGTTTTACCATCACTACATCTTCAGCAATTCAGGTGTAGCAAAGTCTGAGCCTGAAGGGAAAGCCAGACAGCAGAAGTTCTGTGGAATTTGTGGCCTTCAGCTGAAGGAGGGCAGGGCTGGATGGGATATTGGGAATTGGGAATTGTTCCCTGGCAGGGTGGGGAAGGTCTGGGATGGAATTCCCAGAGCAGCTGTGGCTGCCCCTGGATCCCTGGCAGTGCCCAAGGCCAGGCTGGACACTGGGACAGTGGAAGGTGTCCCTGACATGGCAGAGGTGGAAAAAGATGAGCTTTGAGGTCCCTTCCAGCCCAAACCAGCATTGAATTGTATGAATTTCAGACTAACTGGGCCCAAGGAAAGGATCTGTGTGGAGCTCCCCTCACCATGTGGTTGGGACCGACAGACAAAACTTGGTTTCCTTCTAGAATAACAGCGGCAGGTAAAGAGAGCTCCGTGGCTTTTCAGGTTTTAAAGAGCAGATGATTCAACAGCAGGATGAATAAATAATGAAGGAAAGTGAGATTATAAATTGTACTTCCTCATTTGAAAGGCCTCGTCTCCTGATTCATCATTATAAATGTGTTACAAACTTCGGGTCATTTACAAAATAATAGAACGCTTTAAGATTACCCTTAGCTTTATGTAAATGCAATTTTAATATTCTATCTTCATTAATTATCTAATCTTGGGAGCAAATAAACTCCTGACACAATTCTGTAGCAATTTTGCCAGCAGGATTTCCTTTGAAGTCGGCGGCGGTTATAAGAGGAAGTGGATGACAGGACTGAGCCTCACCAGCACTTTTAGAAGAAAAGGAACTTAAACAGTAGCTGAAAATCCAGACTTCCTATGGGCACAGAGCTATTCCTGCACTGCCACACGTTCATTAGTGCCAGAAAAGTGGCACTTTATTCCCGCTGCTCCTGTTCCAGAAGCATGGAAGGGATTTGCTCCCACCTCCTCCCCGTCCTGCTCTCTTCCCTTCGCTCTCAGTGCAGAGCCTGGCCCTGAATGAAGACCCAGTGGGGTTTGGGGAGCTGCAGCTGGACCTGGTGTATCTCCAGAGCTCTATTTTCTCTCTAAAGCAGGTCTGTACCTCATAATTTTGGCAGGTGGGGCTGGGTAAGCTCTGCGGAGCAGCGTGAGCATCACCACAGACATCACAGAATCCCGGAGCGGTTTGACTGGAAAAGGACCTTAAATCCCATCCAGTTCCAGCCCCTGCCATGGGCAGGGACATCTCCCACTATCCCAGGCTGCTCCCAGCCCCATCTATCCAGGCACTGATGGTGCCAGCCTGGCCCCAGCCTGTGCAGGCTCCCGCCTGTCCCCTCCTCAGTGTCCCATCCCTATGGTAATGCTGCCTGGATGTTTTCCACCTTACTTTGAATTTCACCCAGCTCGACGCATATAAATGCTCACATTAAAAGGAATTTATTCATAACTTACATTTAGTTCCTTCAGAGCAGCAAGAGCAAAATCAGTGCATGGGATAGGGAAGTGCTGGGCTCAGAATCCCCACCTGGCCCAGAGAGCAGCAGGGCTGGTACTGCTGGTACTGCTGGTACTGATACTGCTGGTACTGCTGATACTGGTGCTGCTGGTACTGGTACTGCTGGTACTGGTGCTGCTGGTACTGGTGCTGCTGGTACTGGTACTGCTGGTACTGGTGCTGCTGGTACTGCTGGTACTGGTACTGCTGGTACTGCTGGTACTGGTACTGCTGGTACTGGTGCTGCTGGTACTGGTACTGCTGGTACTGGTGCTGCTGGTACTGCTGGTACTGGTACTGCTGGTACTGCTGGTACTGGTACTGCTGGTACTGGTGCTGCTGGTACTGGTACTGCTGGTACTGGTGCTGCTGGTACTGCTGGTACTGGTACTGCTGGTACTGCTGGTACTGGTACTGCTGGTACTGGTGCTGCTGGTACTGGTACTGCTGGTACTGGTGCTGCTGGTACTGCTGGTACTGGTACTGCTGGTACTGCTGGTACTGGTACTGCTGGTACTGGTGCTGCTGCTGCTGGTACTGCTGGTACTGGTGCTGCTGGTACTGGTGCTGCTGGTACTGGTACTGCTGGTACTGGTGCTGCTGGTACTGCTGGTACTGGTACTGCTGGTACTGCTGGTACTGGTACTGCTGGTACTGGTGCTGCTGGTACTGGTACTGCTGGTACTGGTGCTGCTGGTACTGTTGGTGGTACTGGTGCTGCTGGTACTGGTTCTGCTCCCCTCAGAGCCCCTCAGCTGGGACAGCGATTTCCAAGCGTGAGCTCTGGCATTCCACAGCCCCAGAGCTGCTCATTCCATCCCCCAGCTGCCCTGTCAAGGGAGGGATGGATATTCCAGGCTATTGCTGTCATCACCAGTCCCATCCATGCCTGTCGATTATTTTAGCAATTACTTCTCCTAAAAAGACTGCTGAGTATGATTACAAACACGGCTTTGTTTTGACTGTTTTCCTGGCAAATAGCAGCTGCCTGAATTCCTTGACTTTGTGTAACAATATAAATAATGTTCACCGTGCTTTCCCAATGCCCGGCGCTGACCGCGGGAGTGCAAACTCAGTACCACAACGCTCTGATAAACTCATTGCAAACTGCTCAAAGTTCACAGATTAAACCTTATTTGCATACAAAAAGCACATCCAAAGAACGTTAAGGTTCGAATCCTGTCCTTTTGGAGATCTGCAGGCACCACTTGCTCCCAGATCCTCTGCTGCTGTCCCCGTGGCCAGGAGAGCGGGCAGGACCCACGGCTCTGCCCATCCCTCACTGTGCCGGGGCTGGGCAGGGGTTCCCAGAGCTGCCCACCCCCCAAATTCCCGGTGCTGCCTGACCCTGTGCCGCACCGTGTGCCCCTGCCCCGTTCGCACCAGTCTGACCACTCCTGACTGGGACCGTGCGGGCCGCAGGCAAGAAAATAACATTATTTAAGGAACACGCCGTGAGTGCGCCCGCAGCTGGCCCAGGGCTGGGTGAGGTGACCACCCTGGAGTGATCCTGTCCGCTGGACACTACCCTGGAGTGTCCTGGAGCGGGGTCCGGGGGTCACTCCATCCCTGGAGTGTCCTGGAGCGGTGTCCGGGGGTCACTCCGGCCCTGGAGCGGTGTCCGGGGGTCACTCCGGCCCTGGAGCGGGGTCCGGGGGTCTCTCCGCCCTGAGCCCGCAGGGACCGCCGGGCTGCGCTCTCCGGGGACGGAGCCGCATTCCCGGCTGATCCCAGCTCCAGGCTGTGCTCCAGAGCAGTAACTCATCCCTGCCACCACAGGAAGGAGCTCCAGCACTGCTCGTGGAGCATCGCTCGGCCCTGCGCTACCTGGGCTCGCACCCGCCCCTACAGCTCCGTTTGCTCCATCCCCAGTGATGCCTTCAGCGTTATCTCTCACATTTCCCGGTTCTGAATTAGTACAGAACTCTGAACTCCACATCAAGTGTCAGCAGGTTCTCCCCACAGCTCAGGCACACACAACAATCCTTCCCCAGCCCAGAACCAAGGACACGCTGCAGCTCCAGCCCCAAAAAGTGCAAACAGCAGAGAACTGAGGAGAGCAAACTGGGAGGGTGGGACTGCAGAACCTGGAGCTGGAATTGGACAATTCCCCCCAAATGGGAATGGAGCAGAACTCATCAAAGTGTGAGAACTCGTGTCCGTGTGTCCATCGTGGGTGGAGCCACGGCCGGGCTCTTGCACTGCCCGAGGTGGGTCCTGTGAAGGAATTCTTTCCTTTTAATAAATCCCTGCTTTATTCCTTAACTCTGCCCAGCCTCTGCTCCAGGGAGCTCTCCAGGCATTCCCCTGTCCCGAGCATCCCTCTCCACAGCGCTGAGGTCCTGCAGGGAGCTGGGCCCTCCTGTCCCCACAGTGAAGGGACAAGTGTCCTGTCCCCTCAGGTGTGTGACAGGAGCCAGAAGTGAGGGCTCACACAGCAGGCTGGTGACCAGGTATTTACAGGGCACAGCTCAGACCTGCAGGAGCCTTGGCTGCTCCAAACCTCGCTGCTCAGCTGCCTCTGAGTGCCCCAGTGTGTCTCACTGCAGGATTTGCAATCCTGAGCCAGCTGAAGAAGACATAATGTTCTGTTTTATCTGCAGGGAGAGCTCCCAGCGTGACCTTTGCAGCAGCAAAAGATCAGCTCAGGTATTGATCAGCCCTTCAGAAAACCGGGGGGTGCTCCTGACAGGGCTCCCTGCACACCTGGGTGGTGCCACGTGGACTGACCCTCATTCCCAGGATCACCAGGCTGGAGGAGACCTCCAGGATCATCCAGCCCAGCCCCAAGAGCTCAGCTAAACCCTGGCACCCAGTGCCACAGCCAGGCTTTGTTAAACACACCCAGGGATGGGGACTGCACCCCCTCCCCGGGCAGAACATTCCAGAATTCCCTAAATGCACAGGAGAGGACCTGCAGGAGCAGCAGCCGGGTTGGAATCAGCTCCATGAGCTCGCAGGACCCATCTGGCCTCAGCAGGGACTCAGCTCCTGCTCTCCAGTGGGAATATCCACAGGGAAACCATCCGTGGAGCCCAGCCCAGCCCATCCTGGCACCAGCTTGGCCAGAAGGACTTCTTAGAAGTGGATGGGGATAAATTCAATTCAATTCAATTAGCCCTAAATTAACAATTTGTGGGTGCTCCAAGGGGTCCCCCTGTGCTTCCCCTCCCTGTTGCTCATGGTTCCACTGAATCTCAGAATCCCAGACTGGTTTGGGTGGGAAGGGACCTTAAATCCCACCCAGTGCCATCCCTGCCATGCCCAGGAACACCTCCCAGTGTCCCAGGCTGCTCCCAGCCCTGTCCAAGCTGGATTTGGACACCAAAGATGTGAAAGGATCAGATCTGCTAATTCCCCAAAGCAGAAGGTCAGGGGGAGGTCCTGGGGGGCTCCTGGGGCTGCCAGGTGGCTCAGGGACCCCCACCCCTTCCCAAATCCCCCACCCTGGGCACACCTGAGTGCTCCCAGGGCTGCCCCAGCCTCGTGCCCCACTGTCAAATGTATTTAAGCTTCTTTTCTCACATCTGTGTTGAAGAAAAAGCATTATCTCCAGGAAAAAGTGTCCCTTGGCTGCCTTCCAGTCACCTCCTGCCACAGCCTGACACCAGGAAATACAAAACACGGGCAACAGCAAAAGAATAAAAATACAGCAGATAAGTGGGCTTGTATAAAAGTTAAATTAAATTAAAATATGTTCACAAAATACTCAAGTGGAAACCACGTGGTCTTTGGCCCTAATGTGTTACAAAGAGAATTTTGGTTCCAGGACACCCCCAGAGGGGACAGACCTTTATTTAGGCAACTGAAACAGCCCAAAATGCAAAACTAATTCAAAAATCAATTACTTAAACCAACGTTTCTCACTTTTTTAAAAAAATTTAAATCATGATTAAAAGCGGTTCCTTGGCTGATTCCAATCAAACCACACAGTCTCTCTCTGCTGATCTCAAGCTGTTAAATAAGAAACAGAAAATCATCAATAACCCATCTGTGTCGCAGATGAGGAGCAGCCCCGCGGGGACTGTTCTCCCTGGTTCTCATATGGCAATCCCGGGATTTTTGAGGGATGGCAGGAGCCCAGAGGAGCCCTCCAGGAGGGGTTTGTCCCCTCAGGTGTGTGGCAGGAGCCAGAAGTGAGGGCTCACACAGCACGGTGGTGACCAGGTATTTACACTCCCTAAAAAGAGCCTAAATCACCCTTAAGAGGCACAGGCAGCAATTCTGTTCCACAAAAGTTCATTTTCCTGAGGAAAAGTTCATTTTCCTGCTTTGGGAAAATCCACGCAGGAACGAGGGACAGGGATGGGGACAAGGCACCTGCAGACCGTGGAAACCAGCAGGTCAGGAAATAATTCAGTGGAAAAAACCCTTTGAGATCGAGTCAAACCTTTCCCAGCAGTGCCAGGATGATGAAAGGAGCAGGGAAAACCTTGTCGGGGAGAGGAGGAAGAGCAGGGGAGCCCCGGGAGGGTGGCTGGGTGCCGGGGCTTGCTCGGAGCCGCTTCCCATGGTCGGGAATTCCCTGACGGCTGCAGCTCCCCGCTTGTCTAATTGTCCTTGATGTATTTTCTGTCCCCCAGGAGCGCCAGGCAGACCTCGCAGCTCCAGATGTCTGAATATTATGCAGGAAGCTGGTAAACAAATTCCTCCTATTTTTCCTGCTAGCAATTAGGGACGTAGGAAGAACACATTGCTGAGCAGGCGAGGGATGCGCCGCAGATATTTCATATGCATTTATAGCCACTTAACGCCTCTGGAAGGGTGATAAACACCGACGATTGTAAATCTGTTTGATCGCCCCTTGTTGCTACAAAATCCGGAAAAAGTCAAAATAAGGGGGAAAAACAAAACCAAACCAAATGTTGAAACAAGCGTTAAAATTGGGACAAATTATGATTACAGCTCCTTCCATATTACCTATCAAGCACTCGGGTGACAGAGCAGCTCTGCCACTTTTCCCCAGCAGTTTTTTTAGGCGGTTTCAACTTTTTACCCCAATTTTAGCTCGGGAGCAGGTCCCTGCCTGGCTCCTGTGCCTCCCCTCTCCATTAATTTCTCTGCCTGCTCCAGCAATCCTGCCCTAGGAGGGATGGCTTAGGTGGCTTCAGGAGTCTTTGCCAGCATTAATTGTTATGATTTTAGAGCCCCACAGGGCGCAGACTTGGAAAAGGAGAATTTGTTCAAAAGATTGGGAGGGAAATGAAAAAATCCAGCACCGTGGCCGTGCAAAACCAGCTCAGGGCCAGAGCTGGGGAACCTGGAAAGGGAATTTCAGGGCTCCAGCTCACAGAGTGAATGAAGGGATGCTGCTCCTGGAAAGCATGAGCCACATGCTGGAGTTCTACAAGTTGCAGAAATTTGGGAGCAATTAGATGCATTTTGTGGTGAAAAGGAGCTTTATCCAGCCCAGCTGCTCTGAAGTTATCAGTGCCACGGTGTTTTTGTGGGAGAATTAAGTTTGTCTCTGTTTCAAACCAAGAACTGAGCTGAGATCTCTTTTCATGGCTGAAGAAACCCCGCTGCAGCATCTTCCCAAATAAACAGATGTGCCAGAGTGGATTTCCCATCCTTTTAGGCTGGAGTTTGCTCTTAGGACAGAAAAATTGCTCTGAAATAGAGGGAGAACTTACCAGGAGCTGGAGGCAGCTCCTGCTTTGCAGCTTCAGGGTGTTTGGCTTGTGGCAGCTCAGTGGCCACCAGCCCTGTCCGAGGGTCCCTGTCAGCCACCAGCTCCTGGGCCTGGGCTCTGTCCCTGCTGTCCCTTGTCCCAGCACTGCCCCTGAGCTGCTGCCTGTGACATCCATGCCCACCTGCCCCAGCACCCCAAAAATCCCAGGGTCCAGCTGCAGAGGGGCTGCAGAGCCCTTGCTGGCCATGGAGATGGTGCCACCACCCTCAGGGCATCTGGCCTGCACACTAAGTCATGGTCTGCCCTGCTTTTGTACATTTTTGTTCTCATAACTAAAAGAAAAATCTACTTTTTGACACTTCTGGGCACTGCCCTGCCCAATCAAGGAGTCCCAAACCCAGGTGCAAGAACCAGCATCAGGTCCTGACCCCTTTGTGATGGTTTATCCATCCTTTACGAGTGTCCCAAGCTCTGGACAGTGTTTTGGACAGTCAGGGCTTCCAGCCACAGCCCAAAGGCAAGTATTGCACTTTGCAAAGTGTCTTTTCATCCCATTTCACATTTTTCCCCCCAAACAAAGGCGTTGGTGAGGCCCAGGCTGGCCCAGGGCATCCTGGACTGGCCACGTTTGTTTTGGAGCCAGGCAGAAAGGCTTTGGTGCCATCCCTGCTTAGGGAAAGGGTGCAGGAAACCCGAGCCTGGGCCTTTCAAGCCTTCTCAAATGCAGGTTTAAAATAGCCCTGGGGCCTGGCAATCAGTGGCCAGAGCAGCTGAGATGCTCCTCTGAGCCAGAGCTGAGGGAGCAGCAGGAGGATGAAGTCACTGAGCCAAATGATGTCTCCATCAGGGAGCACTCACAGGGTGCTCAGAGCCCCCGGTGCCCCCGAGCTCTGCCAAGGGTATTTAAAAACCCCTTCCCATTTCTATTTATTTCCAAAGCAGAAACAAACTGCAGCCTGCAAAAGAAGTGTCCATTTGGTGCTTTCCTCCCTCTGCTCTGGCTCAGGTGTGTGTGCAGCACAGACCTGTTGGAGCACTCAGATCGCTCCCGCTCCTCGCCGCGATGAAGGAATTAAATACAAAATCTTCTGTAGGAAGCAATTGTGAAGTGTGGAAGTTTCTAGTCAGGCAAATAAATTGGATTTAAGTATATTACAGTCATAATCTTTTTCTGCCTCTCTCCAGACAGCCTTTGTACATGGAGAAATGAGAATGTATTCTCAGACAAATCTTGACCTGAGGGAGAAGGCTGCGGGAATCTGGATTTTCAATAACATAAGACAATAAAGCTCAGACTTCTAACCTGCCGCAATATGGTAAAAGTATAAAGAGCTTAGCAACTAATAAAAGAAAAGGGTCTTCCAACTCATATTTGAAGATCTAGACCCCCAAAAGGACACTTCATAAAGATCATAATGGGTTAGTCAGTATCTAACAGATACCATGTACCTTGTTGACCAATTGTCTGACAGTTGTCTTCTGCAGGCCTGGATATTAATAAGCCTTGTGTTGATTTCCTTGGGGTATTTTTTCTTCGTAATTGTACATCTCCTTGTTGTGACACTGCAGCCTGCTATGTATTTATTTAATGCCATTCCTATAGCCAAAAAAAAAAAAAAAAAAAAAAATCATCAGTGTGCGTACGGCATTGTTTCCCTCAGATGAGATGCACACACTGCAAATTTCCTCCCCCTCTGAGGCAGGAGAATCAAAGCCAAGCAGAGGGAGAGCTCCTGGACTTGGGGCAAAGAGGAAATCCAGATGTGTTTTCCCCTCGGGTGTGAATGTGTCTTACTCCCTGCATTACACGGGGAATACAAAGGGATTCAATTATCACCACATTTTGATTTCTAATAATAACAAAAACTCCTTCTAGAAGGGCTTCCATTAAATAATGTTTTGACAGATAATGCTGGTGCAAAGTAGCTGTCAGTCAGGCAGGGAGATCAAGGGGAACAGAAGCAGCAGGCAGAGCACAGGGAGGCTCAGGCAGGGAAATGAAGCCTGGCACAAACTCCTCTCCCTAACAAAACAAAGGTGCCCGGGCCTCATCCTGCTCTCAGCGTTCCTGGGCAGCTCCGCAGTGAAATGCAAATATTGGAGATTGCTGCGAGAGAGGAGCTGCAGCTCTGGCACAGTGCAGGGTGCTGGGCTCGCTGTGTCACACTGGAGTGTCCCAGCTCTGGGGCTCTCTGTGTCACACTGGGGTGTCCCAGCTCTGGGGCTCTCTGTGTCACACCAGGGTGGCCCTGGGGCTCTCTGTGTCACACCGGGGTGGCCCCAGCTCTCTCTGTGTCACACCAGGGTGGCCCTGGGGCTCTCTGTGTCACACCGGGGTGGCCCCAGCTCTCTCTGTGTCACACCAGGGTGGCCCTGGGGCTCTCTGTGTCACACCAGGGTGGCCCTAGCTCTCTCTGTGTCACACCAGGGTGGCCCTGGGGCTC
>VWZP01001455.1:86094-106691 GCA_013396995.1 Dicaeum eximium | reverse complement strand
TTCACCATCCCCCCCCAGGACACCCCCAGTGCCTGCATGTCTGGAAGTCCCAGGTGACCCAAAAGCTGCTTTTCTGTGCCTCTGGAACAGAACTCAGCCCCGTTCGCTGCGTGGCTCCTCTTCCCGGGCTTGGAGAATCCCTCCAGCCGAATGGGAGCTTCATCCCATCATTCCAGACTGGTTTGGGTGGGAGGGACCCCAAATCCCACCCAGTGCCACCCCAGCCATGGCAGGGACACCTCCCACTGTCCCAGGCTGCTCCAGCCCCAGTGTCCAGCCTGGCCTGGAACTTTGGTCATCTTCACCACCTTCACCTCAAAGTTTATCCTATTTTCCTTTTTCCTTTTGCTCCAAGTCCTGCACAAAATTCCCCACAAATGCTTTGTCACTACTCCCTTTCACCACTAACCCACCCTGGCTGTGCTGATTCCAATTTCCAGCCACCACAGCACCCTTGGGGTCATTCCTGATGCTGCTGCCCCTCTCCTGAGGCTTTCCATGCTCTGCCTCCAATGTGGGATTCGAGAGATAAATGGAACAACACAGCCTGAGCTGGAAAAGACACAGGAGAGCACTAAGGAGAACATTAAAATTACAAATATTTTGATTTATGGCAGCATCCAAAGTCACATCAGAGTGTGATGTGAGCCTGATGCAGATGGGGCTGCTCCAATCCTGATCCTGGCACATCCCAGGATAACATAAATTGTGGGAAATAAGAGAAATAAGAGATGTGTTTCAAGGCATTTGCTATGGGGCCAGATTAAATTACAATTAATTACAGTCTTGAAAAGTAAATTTCCAAACTTTCCTGCAAGTTCTGAATGAGCTCGTTGAAAACCTTTACCTATAAACTATATTTAAAAGGCATTCAGCTTTTTAAAAATAGATTTTATTCTTTCCATTGCTGAACTTCTGGAAACTGATCCCAAAGTTTAATATGGGATTAAGAAAGAAAATACCCAGGCAGAAGATTCATTGCTCTTCTCTCTGGAACTTCATGGGTCAGACATGGCAAATTCCAGCTCCTTGTCCCAAAACAGCCCCTCCATCCCACCAGGGTTAAGGGATGTCTCAACCTGCTCTAGAGGAAATCCTCAGTTAAAGTGTTTTAACTTAAATTTCTCCGTTTCTAGGTAAAATTTCATGTGGGGAGGAAAAATCAAAAAACCAGTAAAAGTTTCTCAAAGAAATGAAGGGATGTGATCCACCAGCTCCATATTCCTCCAACATCTTCCCCAGCAGGGATGTGGGCAAAAATACAAATATTTATAGGAGAAAATTGGGGAGGGTTATATTGAGGTGCCATCCTCATGGGAGAATGCTGCAAATTATGGAGTAAGGCAAAGGAATAATCCAGCTGGAGAATCCCAGCAAAAACCGCTCCAGGACTGTGCAAGAGCCTCAAGGAAAATAGGAAATGCTTCTTTTAAATGGATTATTAATAGACGTTGAATTAAAGCTCAAGGCGCTGCCGGTGCTCGAGGAAGGGTCAATAAAACCGCATTTTTAGGATATCTGATATTAGGAATTCTTCCCTTTAGGCACCCAGGGTTAGCGGCAGGAGGATGCTCTGCCCTGGAGCCCCAGCAAGGACAGCTCATGGCCTTGGGCTCAGGGGAGCTGCTTTTCCATTTGGCTTTTTTTAAACTCTCAGACAGAGTTACAAGATAAGAGGAGTGGAACCGAACTTAACGAGCAGCTAATTTTATCCTTTGTTTTGCCCGATAAACATCAGCTCACAAAGTCAGAGCTGAGAACTGCAGCCACGCTTGGGAAGGAAATAACACGGTGTATTTATAGTAAATAATCCTGTTTTAGTCATTTTGCACAAAACTGTAGCTGGGAAGTTTGGCTTCATTCCCCGCTTCACCTGAAGTTGTTTAAATAAATAAATTTCCATAAGCACATTTTGCTGAGCAAGCACTAAACGGGGTTGATTTTGCCCCCAAAACTCATTGGGACACAAGAGCCCCTGAGCAGCCACCCCTCCGTGGGAAGCAGGGCTGGGCACACACAGCATTTCCAGAAATACTGTGCCTGAAACATGAACTTTAACGCCACAAAAGTGCTGGAAATGAAGAAAACTCTGCACAACAACTTCACTCGTGGAGCCTGGGATGTGCTCAAACCTCCTGTGGCTGCACTAGGCAGAATTTGGGGGGAATGTCCCACCCCTGGCAGTGCCCAAGTCCAGGCTGGAGCAGCCTGGGACAGTGGGAGGTGTCCCTGCCATGGCAGGGGTGGCACTGGGTGGGATTTGGGGTCCCTTCCAACCCAAACCACCTGGGATTCTCTAAAAATGCTGAACCTTCATCCCCTCAAACCCACCAGCAGCTGCATGCAGAGCAGCACTGCTGGAATTTGGTGTGCCACGACTTTGGGAACGCTCCAGGCTGGAGCACAGGCACATTCCAATGCCCCAGAATTGTATTTCTCATTTATTATGATACTACCACTGTATTTATCCTTTATTTTGGGCACTGTGCTGTGGCAGGAGCACTGGCCCTGCAGGCTGCCTCTCTTCTCTCTGACCTACAACTTTTACATCTCTATTTTCGACCTGAAATTCAGCTTGGGGAGCCAAACCTGGGGTTTGCTGTCCCTCTGAGGATGTCAAACCCCACCGAGCTGCTGCAGTGGGGAAATCCCTGTCACATCCCCTTTTCCTTCTGTATCCCAGCACCAGAGCTGCAGCTGGAACCCAGAGATCCTGAACTTCTTGCGGGGATTTGTGGTCCAGCAGCTAAAAGCCCTTGCTGGAGGAGACAGAGGGAAGCAGCCTAATGTGCTCTTGCCATGTGGTAATTTTCCAGATAAATGGACAGTTGCTTCAGCAGCTTCCCTGTTGAAGGTCAATGATCCATATAATACGGGCAATTACGGACGGATTTCCATTGCACACTCGGTGACAAATTTCCAGTGCAAGACAACAGAGAAACTGGAGCAGCAGCACCAGGATGAGGGGCTGAACCTCAGGATCTCACGGCCCAGCTCCTGTCTGGTGTTTGCTGGAGGAATCAGCTCGTCCTGCCCAGCTCACCTGGTAATTCTGTCCCTATTTCCTCTTATTTGGGCATTTCTTAATCCTTGTTTAATCCTGAGGCTGAGCCACCACCTCCTGGCTTGCACACACCCACTTTTTCCTGCCTTCCTGCTCAAAGTTCAGCGCTTGGCTATTTGATACAGATTCTCTAGGGCTGAAGGGAAAAGATATCAAATAAGGAAATCTGCTCAGCATTTGGAAAACTTGGGCTCAAACACAAGCACTTGTAATTGCATTCCAAAAGAGGACAGGAGGCATTTTTGGGGAGTGTGCACTGCTGATGCTCTGACAACTGCACCCAGAGCTGGCTGGAATCACAGCTCATGGTTTAGTCATTGGATGAACATTCCCAGCAAAATGTGGACTGAAATAAATAATTGTTTTGTGTAATGAGCTGTGCATGAGGGCTCTGGCGACAGGACCTGAGGGAACAGCAGGAAGCGCTGCCGGGGGAGGTTTAGGTTGGATTTTAGGAAAAGGTTCTCCCCCCAGAGGGTGCTGGCACTGCTCTCCAGGAAATGGGCACAGCCAGAGCTCCAGGAGGGTTTGGACAGCGCTCCAGGGATGGGCAGGGTGGGATTTTGGGGTGTCTGTGTAGCACCAGGGGTTGGACTCGCTCCTTGTGGGTCCCTTCCAGCTCAGGATGCTCCATGATTCCATGAAATAACAACCTGCACCATGGCATGGGCATTTCAGCATCCCTTGCCCTCCCAAAAATCTCCAACCCTCCCTGCCCAGCACCACAGACTGCCACAGGAAACCAACACCAACCCTCAGAGAAGATCCCTGAGCTGCACCAGCAGCTCCAGCTCAGAGCTGTGGAAGCAAAGAGGCTCCTGCAGCTCCAGCACCTGCTTGTGAACCACCCCCAGCCCCAAAATGTGAAAGACACAGGTGCCCCCAGCCCGGCAGGGCTGCACAAGTTTAACCACAAACACGTAAGACCCTGAAAGGCTTGTGTGATTTCTGAGGGGAATACATTAAACCTGTGCTAGTGCCTCCCTTGTGGGTTGTACTTGTGTTTCAGTTTCAGTTTACTGCAGCTCTTACCCATCGTGTGAGAGACAGAACTGCCATTTCATTCCACCAAAATGAGCGGGAAACATCCCTAAAGAGCGGCCCTAATGGTGGAGGAACCCACCAGGGAGGGCCTCTGGAGTTGTTGGAGAACCTGCTTCAAAATTTAAGCAGATTTTGCTAAAAAGGAAAGAGAGAAGAAAGAGGGAGTTGAAATGCAGGATTTTAACCTTCATGTGGGAAATGAAAGGCTGTTTGCAGGGGCACCAGCACAGAGCCATCCCTCCCTCCCTCCTCAGAAGCAAGAATGCTCTGAAGGAGCCAGGACCGAGACTGGCTTGTGCAAATGAGTGATTTTGGATGAGAAAACTCAATAAAGCAGCTGGATTTGGATATCTTGTGAGGTCAGAGGATTATTTAGGAAATTTGCATTGATAACTCACAGCCATGGGAGAGCTGGATGGCTCTGGGGTCACAGACTGGTTTGGGCTGGAAGGGACCTCTAGGACCATCCTGCCCAACCCCTGCCACAAACAGGGACACTTCCCACTAGACCAGGTTGCCCAGATCTTGCAGAATTAGCCCCAACTTGTGTTTCTCCAGGAGATCAGTAGGGATGGGACACTCCAAGGGCTGAGCACCACAACTTCCTCCACCCTTGGGCCCCTCCTGCCCACCAGCCCCAGAATTAAACGTACAGGAAAGAGCTCTCCCTACAGCACCCCAATTAATTCATTAATTATTACACATTTTTGGATATCAGGAAGAATTTCCCCATGGAAAAAGTGGTCAGGTATTGGAAGGGGCTGCCCAGGGAGGATTGGAGTACCCATCCCTGGAGGTGTCCAAGGAATTCCTGGAGGTGGCACTTGGTGACAAGGTGGGGATCAGTCACAGCTTGGACTTGACGGTCTGGGAGAGCTTTTCCAACCTCAGGGATTCTGGGATTCTACACAGCTGCCTTCTTGGAAGTATCACTGGGCTCCTGAGGCTCTTCAGTAGTGTACAGTTAAATATGTGATGTCCAACCCAGCACAATCAGGAAGCTGGATGTTTGGCAGACCTCTCGCCAGCAGAACCCTCGGGATCACATTAATTCCCGAGGTTAACATTGTCTAAATCACTGCTGATCCCTGATCTCTCACTGCTGTGCAGAGCAGCTACAGCCAGCAAGTCCTGTGTGTGTGCTCCACAACCTTGAGGGAGCCACAAACCTTGAGGGATCCCGGACAGAAACAGGGAAAGGATAAATTCGGTGTCCTTAATGCGAGCTGAGGCTGCTAACAGGAGCTGAACCCCCTGGTTTCCCTGTCCTGAGCAGCAGCTCATTGGGCAAATGGTCTGAACACAAAAACTCCCCCCTAAACCCCCCCCCCCCCGGCCCTCTTTGCCCTCAGACAGGTTGNAAATATAAATATAATATAAAAAGTATAAAAGTTGCCTCTGCTGTGATTAACTGTCCCCACGGCTTCTCGTGAAATTTTTTCAAAGTTCCAGCTGGTCACACAGGGTTTGGTACACAAAAGTGCTGCACATTATTAGATTTTCTGATAAAATGGGCTCTTTTGTGATTCAGAAAGCCTCTGCTCCTCCAGACAACTGGCGTGCTCTTTGTTATTCACCCCAGAGAGGAGGCAGCCAAACCGGAGCGCACTCGGATGGAAAGCGGCGTTCCCAATCAGAAATGCAGATGGAGCATCACTTGTGCAGGGTAAACAAAACAGCCCCGGAGTTTGGGAATCGGCTGGAAGGGCCCGTCAGGGCTTGGGTGGGGTTTGCTGCCCTCATCATCGCCCCGAGAGTGGAAGCTCAGCGCTGCCCCCCCGCAGGACGCGGTGCCAAGGAAGATCCCGGCTCTGAATCCTGCTCTGGTTTGGAACTTGCCGTGTTCAGCTGGTGATAAATGCTGGATAAGGGAGGCAGAAACACCACTGAGCTTGGAAAAGATCTCCAGGATCGAGCCCAGCCTGTGCCCATCCCCACCCAGCCCAGAGCCCTGAGTGCCACCTCCAGAATTCCTGGGACACCTCCAGGGATGGGCACTCCAACCCTCCCTGGGCAGTTCCAAGGCCTGAGCACCCTTTCCATGGGGAAATTCCTGCTGGTGCCACCCTGAGGCCGTGAAGAGGGGGGAGGATGCAGCACTGCCACACCTCTACTGCCCCTGCTCAGAATCTCTGAGGGCTTGGGCTGGAGGGGACTCTGGGAATCATCTGCTCCAAGCCCTGCCAAAGCAGGGTCACCACGAGCAGGTGGCACAGCATCAAATCCAGGTGGGTTCTGATCATCTCCACTTGGGCAGGAGACTCCACAGCCTCTGTGCCAGGACCGGCCTTTGCAGCCCTCCACTGAACCCTCTCCAGTTGTTCCTTTTCTCTCTTGATCCGAGAGATGGAAACCAAAACTCAAGCCCAAAATTAGGTTTCCATGAAGGATCCAGCCCAGTAAAAATTGAGGCATTAAGGATTATGAGGAGAGAAAACAAACATTGCAGTTGTGCAGATCCAAGGTGTATCTGCCCTCTGGACACCACCTGCAGCTCCAGCTCCTCACAGTCTCAAAGTCAAGATTAAAAAGCAAAGGAAAAAGGTAAAAAAAAATGTATAACAATGGAAAGAACTTCCATGGTTAAGAACTTCCATGGAAAGAACTTCCATGGTTAAGAACTTCCATGGTTAAGAACTTCCATGGAAAGAACTTCCAGAAGAATTACTGTGCTCAGGGGATGTTTCCTCAGGATGGAGTGTACAACAAGCAAGAGTAAGTTCGGGGGAGAATGATCCATGTGGGGTTAGCACCTCAGAAATTCCCAATGCAACACCTTGTGTCTCCTACAGCTGAGGTTATTCATCCACAGCAACACAAGATTTTGGGGTAAAAGTTACATTTTCCACTATTCCCACCTGCTGAGAGATCCCTGCCCAAAGCACAAGCATTTACTGGTGTCCAACCTTCCAGAAGCACAACTGCTCCCGAGGACACCCATAAATAACCCAAATCTCCTCATCTCCTGCTGCCTGTTTTCCACCCCCCCACTCACACACGCACTTTGCATTATGCAAAACAGCAAAACATTATCATCCTTCCAGCACGCTCCTTGAAAGGCAGGCTCTTCAAATATCATAAAGGAGTATTGTCATAATGAGGTTAATGACAATAGGGTTTCCAATATCAAAGAGCCAACGCGCAGCTGCTTTATAGCGTGCAGTGATACAGCGCAGAGCTCCGTAATGAGGGGAGAGAGTTTTTGGGTTACGCATTTTAATGAGCCGCTAATCAGCGAGCGGCGGAAGCGGCGATTTGCATTTCAGATTCGTTCCGATGGAAGGCTCTGCCTGCACGGAGGGGACCGGCCCCGCTCCGCAGGATTTACCCCGAAACACGCACCGGGGGAGATGATGTGCGCTCATCATCAGGTGACCATCACCAGGTCATCAGAGACACAAGTGCTCGCAAGGGGAGGGGAGGAATGCGATCCCTGCGCCTCCTGACCTGCGGGATGAGTAGGAATGCGTGTTCCGTATCCCTCACTCCTCCTCTGTGCCTCTGTTTGCACCTCGGAGTAGTGAAGCACACCTGGCAGGGTGTAAGGCCCTGGCACAGGTGCCCAGAGCAGCTGTGGCTGTCCCTGGATCCCTGGCAGTGCCCAAGGCCAGGCTGGAATGTGGGATACTGGGAAGTACACAGGGAGTGGCTTCACACTGGAAAAGTGGAGATTTGGATGGATTTTGGGAAGGAATTCTTCCCTGGGAGGGGCTGGGCTGGAATTCCCAGGGAAGCTGTGGCTGCCCCTGGATCCCTGGCAGTGCCCAAGGCCAGGCTGGGGCAGCCTGGGACAGGGGAAGTGTCCCTGGGCATGGCAGGGGTGGCACTGGAGGGGTTCCAGGGTCCCTTCCCAGGTTTGGGACTGTGGGATCTGGTGCAGCAGGGCTCTGGTGGCTCTCAGCATCCCCTGCTCCTTCCAGCTGGCTCCACACAGAGCTGTGCCTCAAGAACACTGCATTCCTCTATTAATGTTCCTTATGGGAGACATAATCAGCGTCATTAGGAGTCATTATTATGGGAAAACCCTGGAAAAAACACCACGTGCAGGGAGGCAGCCTGATCAATTAAAAACCTGGAATATGTGGCTAATATTGACAGATGTTTACAGGAAGTCCAGCAGCTCCCACAGGCACAGCCCACCCGCTGCCCACGGCATTTTTGGGGGCAGCCAGACCCACCACGGAGCTGGCAGGGCAAGGAGGGCTCTGGTGTGCCCTGGAAGTGAGGGCACAAATAGGGGGGCCACCACCAGCTAGTCACAGTGGCCAGAGGTGTCCCACCACTCCAGAGATGTCACACCCCTTCAGAGGTGTCCCACCACTCCAGAGATGTCCCACCACTCCACAGGTGTCCCACCACTCCAGAGATGTCCCACCACTCCAGAGGTGTCCCACCACTCCAGAGATGTCCCACTACTCCAGAGATGTCCCACCACTCCACAGGTGTCCCACCACTCCAGAGATGTCCCACCACTCCAGAGATGTCCCACCCCTTCAGAGATGTCCCACTACTCCAGAGATGTCCCACCACTCCACAAGTGTCCCACCACTCCAGGGGTGTCCCACCACAGGAGATGCTGTGTCCCCACTCTGCACCCTCCCTGTCACCCTGCAGCCACAGAGCTCTTGCAGCAAACTGTGCAGGAGGATTTGTCTGAAGCCCAAAAAAATGTAACTGTTGCAGTCAAAAGTGAAACGTTTTGAACTGAAAATGACGATTTTGTGATAGGTTCATTTGGGTGATTCAAAGCATCAAACTTACAACCAGCAGTGCCCTTTGGTGTCCTGGCAGCCCAAATTTGTTATGGAGCAGCGCAGAATGGGCAGATTGGGGTGGATGCTCCTTTCAAAGCCCCACAGCTTCTGCCAGCACAGGCCACAGCCAGCAGAGATGCCCAGCAGAGCTGGGGGGGCCCCTGGGGTGTCTCTGCCCAGCAGAGCACAGGCACAGCCCTGGCTGATGCCAGCAGCCCCTGGCAGGGTGCAGGATGCCCTGGGCTTGGTGCCTGTGTGATTTGGAGCAGTTTTTTGGTGCTCCAGGTCAAACACAACCCCAGCTCCAGCAGCACCACCCCCTCTGCCAAGGCTGAGCATCCTCACCCGCAAGGCCCAGGAAATTACAGCCTCTGCTTGGTGAGATGATATTTTTAAGCCTTTACAAACAAGGGCTTGATCTTCCTAAGCAGTTTGGATCCTCTGTGCCACACACACTCAGAGCAGCAGCTGACTGGGCTCGGGGGCTGTGTCTGGCACAGCAGAGCAGGAATTGGGCTGGGCAGGAATTCAGGCTGTGGGAGCCACTAAAAGCTTTTCCCATGGCATCTCTGGGGGTGGGAGCTGAGAGCTGTAACTCAGCAGCACTAATAGATCAGCGCTGGGCAGTCGATGGCATTGATTTTGGGGGGACTCAGTTGCAAAGAGTTGTTCCAGGAAGAGCTGGGTAACTGGGAGAGCTCCAGGAATGCTGGAGCCTTTTCTCCAGGCTCAGCCCCTTCCCAGCTCCCAGGGAGGGCTCTCCTGTGGGGAGCCCGGTGGTGCCAAAATTACAGCGACCAGGGAGAAGTGTTGCTCCTTTTTAAGCATAACCCCATCCTTAACCTCACGGGAATTCTCCCTACAATCTCTAGGAAAAAAAGGCCACAGGGATCAGCTCAGTGCCCAGTTTAACATCGACAGATGGAAGTAAGACCTTACACTGGGGCAGCTGATTTGTGCTTTAAAAGAAGGAAAACAAAGTGCAGAGTAATATAGAACTCCAGAAGGAAGCAGAGTCTAAGGAAAGGACTCTTTTATACTAATTTCTTATAAAAATCCTGTGGCAGCAGGACCAGGGCAGGGGTTGTCCCTCTGTACTTGGCACTGGTGAGGCCACACCGGGAATGCTGTGTCCAGTTCTGGCCCCTCAGGACAAGAAGGACATGGAGGGGCTGGAGCGTGGCCAGGGAAGGGAACAGAGCTGGGAAAGGGCTGGAGAATCCCTGAGGGAGCTGGGAAGGGGNCAGGCTGGGCCAGGGGAGCTCAGGGTGGCACCAGCAGGAATTTCCCCATGGAAAGGGGGCTCAGGCCTTGGAACTGCCCAGGGAGGGTTGGAGTGCCCATCCCTGGAGGTGTCCCAGGAATTCTGGAGGTGGCACTCAGGGCTCTGGGCTGGGGACAGGGTGGGGACAGGGTACAGGGGGGACTGGATGGGCTGGGAGGGATTTTCCAACCCCAGGGATTCTGAGGCTCCACAGCCCAGGGGCAGATGCAGGCTCAGCCCCTCCCCTGCTGCCACACAGACCCAGCTCTGCTTCCTCCCTGCAAACCCGAATTTGAGCACAACCACCCTGAGCCCGCCCCAAGGTCCCCTCAGCCCTGAGGCCACTTCTACTTGGAGCAGCAGAAGGCTCCAGTTGCCCCTGAGGCTTCCCAGAGCCCTCAGGTCCATGATCAAATCAAGAGCTACAGTCATTTATATCAGCAAGCTGTAATCTCTTTTAAATAAAGAAATATTGCTTCCTCCTTCAGCAAGGGCTTGGGTGAGCTGGGCTGGCTCTTCTCAAAGCACTGAGTTATCCCAGCAGGGACTGGCAGTGTCAAAAGGAGGGGGCACAGCCAAGGAGATGCTCCAGGAGGGGCTGGAGCACCAGGGCAGGGTGTGAAGGTGTCACTGTCCCCGGGGCTTGGCTCGGGGCAGGCTCAGGGTGCCCTTGCTGCCCACACCGGTTTGGGAACAGCCCAGGGGAGCAGCTGGAGCCTGTGCTGGCAGGGAACCCGGGACAGGCAGAGCTTCTGCTGCTCAGCCGGGCTGCGAGCAGCATCCGGGGTCAGCTGGGCAATCCCAGAGTGGTTCGGGTGGGAATGGACCTTAAATATCATCCTCAAAGTTCCCCTCTGCCATGGCAGGGACACTTCCACTGTCCCAGGCTGCTCCAGCCCCGTCCTTGGGCACTGCCAGGGATCCAGGGGCAGCCACAGCTGCTCTGGGCACCTGTGCCAGGGCCTGCCCACCCTGCCAGGGAGGAATTTCCTCCTTACACCTGGTCTAAACTCCCCTCTGGTGGTTTAAGGAATTTAAACGCTGAGGGCTTGCGGAGCTGGGAGCTTCAGGGAAGCAGCCGGTAGATGGCAGGGCTGCAAAGCCTGATAACACCGCTGATAACACCGCTGATAACATCGCTGATATCATCACACCAGTGATAACATCACTGATAACATCACACCCCATATATCACATCCCTGATAAGGGCATACCCTTGATAACTTCACACTGATGATTATGTCACACCCCTGATAACATCACACCGCTGATAACATCGCTGATAACATCACACCGCTGATAACACCGCTGATAACATCACACCGCTGATAACATCATGGATCACATCACACCGCTGATAACATCGCTGATAACATCACACCGCTGATAACACCGCTGATAACATCACACCGCTGATAACATCATGGATCACATCACACCGCTGATAACATCGCTGATAACATCACACCGCTGATAACACCGCTGATAACATCACACCGCTGATAACATCATGGATCACATCACACCGCTGATAACATCGCTGATAACATCACACCGCTGATAACACCGCTGATAACATCACACCGCTGATAACATCATGGATCACATCACACCGCTGATAACATCGCTGATAACATCACACCGCTGATAACACCGCTGATAACATCACACCGCTGATAACATCATGGATCACATCACACCGCTGATAACATCGCTGATAACATCACACCGCTGATAACACCGCTGATAACATCACACCGCTGATAACATCATGGATCACATCACACCGCTGATAACATCGCTGATAACATCACACCGCTGATAACATCACTGATAGCATCACACCCTTGATAACATCACTGATAACATCACACCGCTGATAACATCGCTGATAACATAACACCGCTGATAACATCACTGATAACATCCCACCCGTGATAACATCCCTGATAGCATCACACCCGTGATAACATCACTGATAACATCACACCCGTGATAACATCACACCCCTGATCACATCACACCGCTGATAACACCGCTGATAACATCACTGATAACATCACACCGCTGATAACATCGCTGATAACATCACACCCCTGATCACATCACACCGCTGATAACACCGCTGATAACATCACACCCCTTCTATCACATCCCTGATAAGGGCATACCCTTGATAACTTCACACTGCTGATTATGTCACACCGCTGATAACATCACACCGCTGATAACGTCCATGATAACGTCACATCTCTGATCACATCATGTCACACCCCTGATAACGTCACATCCCTGATAAGGTCACACCCCTGATAACATCACACCGCTGATAACATCATGNACGTCACATCCCTGATAAGGTCACACCCCTGGTAAAGTCACACCCCTGATAAGGTCACACCCCTGGTAACGTCCCCCGGTTCCCTCCGGCACCACGAGGAGACAGAAAGGGGCTGTAACCACCGAAGTTTTCATCCTTTAACTGCCCTAACAGGATCTACATCTGCAGGGGATCTGGAAGGATCACGATTAGCACCCCAAACTACCTGGATCAGGCAGATTTCAGTCTAGGCTGATTTTCAAAAGCAAACCAAGTGGAGCTTCTGGAAGTGCAGATGATTTCTCTGCAGTGTTATCCAGCTCATTTCAGGCATCAATTTAGAGATATTGCCATCAACACGTATGTGAAATGGCAGAGAAGGCCTCTGCCAGTGCCTGCTTCCAATCCCACAGAAAATAAATATCCTTTTCCCCACCTCCATTATCTTTTCAGTGAAATAAATCCAGTATTTCCCCCCACACTGGCCATGCACCCTCCTCACAGTGTGGCTCCCACATTAATGCCACAATGCCATTTTCAAACAGCGCAGGGATTTGAAATATCACCTTACAGGAGGAGCAATCAGAGCTGCTCACTGCTGGCTGAGTGCAGGGAGGGACCCATCCCACACCAGCCCTGCTGAGGACACACGTGAGCCCCAGGAGCTCAGGACATGGCTTCTCTCCACCAGCAGCTCTGCTAATTGTACTTTTATATTTACCCGACTTTAGGGGCCTCAGGAAAATCTTATTTTGAATTCAGAGGCATTTCTAATGCTACTTTAAGTCAGTAGAGTTGATTTCTGTATCAGCCCGTTTCATCTCAGCACGGTGATTTATTTTACTCCGCAGCTCCTGAGTGGAACTGAGCTCCTTTTCCCTCTCTCCCAAAGGATCTGCAGCAGGCTTTGCTCAGAGCTCAGCCAGGGCTGGCGAGTCCCAGCTGCTCTCACAGTCCTGGGCTCTCTGCACAAAACCCCCACAAAGGGCACTTCGGGGTTCTCACAAAGCCCAGAAAAGACATCTCTTGACTTTGGCCTCATCATCATGGAATTACAGCCCTAAGTTCACCTCCCTGAGGGATCCCAGCTGCAAATGCAGATCCCACTCTGCATTTGTGGGCACAGCCCGGGACAAACCCTGCAGAGCCCTGCCACGGATGCTCCAGGCATGGCATCCCACAAACCAGCCTTGGGAAGAAATTTATCCCTTTTTTTTAAGCATTTAAGAGGGAAAAATTAGCAGAAATTAGCTTCTTAGCTTTTTTTCTTTTTTTTCTTTTTTTTCTTTTTTTTTTTTTTTTTTTTTTTTTTTGGAATTAATCCAGATTGAACCTCTGGATTTTGGATTTTGGCAACTTTTAAGTACACAGAGAGGGTTTTTCTCCATTTGGGCAGGGCTTGCTCTGCCAGACAGATCCAGGCACCCCAAAACCCTCCCTGGGCTTTCCAGCAGCTCCCTCCCAGCTTCATATCAGCCTCAAAAATAATAATTTAGAGCACATTAACTAAAAGGTGGCACATTATTGTTCACACATGGGCTGCTTTCCTCAGAGCCAGCAATGGGAGCTCAATGAGGTCTCACTGTTCAAGTTAAATCCAAATTAAAGAGACTTTTCATGCTCTCAGACACTCACATCAAGCTGCCCACCTCACCTGGGGCATGAACCTGCAGGTGCCCAAAAAGGGTCTCCCCCACTTCTGAGCACCCAGAGGTTCAGGCTGCCCCCCCAAGGGGATGGTTCAGCTCCCAGCAGCTCCAGGGAAGGGATGTGAGGGATAAAACCATCCTGCCCAAATTACCACCCCAAAATCAGAATCCCTGCACACAGCACAAAGCTGAGAGGTTGTGGTGAGCTGAAACATCCGAGGCTGGTGCTCCAGAGTTCACCTCCTGGGAGGAGCCCGGCAGATCCCCAGACATCCCCCAGGACAGGGAAACCCTTCCTGAGCTGCCAGCCTTGAAATCCCTGCAGGGGTGGGGATTCCACCCCTGCCCTGCACAGCTGTGCCAGGGCTGGACATAAGGAATTTTCCCAATATTTAATTTAAACTTCCCCTGGGACGATTTGAGAGTGTTTTCTCTTGTCCTGTCCTGGGAGAAGACACCAAACCCCACCCTGGACCCTCCTTGCAGGGAGTTTCAGAGGGCAAGGAGGTCCCTACTGATCCTCCTTGGTGGGTCCTGGTGGCTCCTGGGCTGGGATTCCTGGGTCCCAGGGGGCCCATGGTTCATGCAGAGTCCTCTTAAATGAGTAAATACGGTAATTTCAACTTTTGATTGAAGTGTTGCTCCTTCTAAGCTGGGATCTCATCTGTCCAAGCTTGGGCACTCAGGTTTGGGTTTGGATGCAAAATCCACGAGGAATTCCCTGAGCAGCAAATCCCAGTGGCCAGGGCAGCCAGAGCACGAGGTCCAGCACCAAACAGTGAAGAGCTGCTGTAGAAAATAAGGAGAAAATTGCATCAGTAGGAATAATTAATCACTGTGAAAAACTTACCCAGGGTTGTTGTGCGTTCTCCAGAACTCACCTTTTAAAAATCAATATTATAGGTGGTGTCCACCTGCAGAGAGGGTTTGGTGCTGTTTTACTCCAGGGGTTGGGTCTGTGGGCTCAGTGTTCCGTAGGGAATCCCTGAAGCCATTCCAAAGCTGTGGACACGGAGCCCTGAAGGGGAGTGTGCTGCTCTGTGTAACAAGTGATTATCTGGCACTTACACGGGAAATCTGATGCTCCTCCCGCTGCTGTAGGTGAGCAGAAGAAGCAGGGTAATGGGCGAGGTGAGAGGTGTTAATGCTGGAATGTTCCCCTGTGCGCCACTGCCGGGACCATTCTGGAATATTGCACGCAATTCCTGGCATATCCATACAGGAAAATGGCTCGGAAATACATAATGCTCATGGAAATGTGGCATGAGGGAGTAAAGGATCGCTGCCTGCTCCCGACTGAGGGATGATGGATACCCAGGGAGGGGGAGCTTTGTGCAGGTGATCAAACCTGACGTGGTTTGAGTGGTGGGATTGGCCCGGCATTCCGGGCTTTGCCTGGATTTGTGGGAGCTGCAGCTCTCAGCCCCGGAGCTCTCAGCTTCCAGGGAATCCAATACATCATTCCTGGCCTTGCTGAATATTTGGGGTAGTTTGGAAATGCCAGCTTTGAGGGAGAGATCCCAGAATCCTTCAGGTTGGAAAACAACTCCAGGATCACCGAGTCCCAGCTGTGCTCTGTCCCCACCCTGTCCCCAGCCCAGAGCCCTGAGTGCCACCTCCAGAATTCCTGGGACACCTCCAGGGATGGGCACTGCGACCCTCCCTGGGCAGTTCCAAGGCCTGAGCCCCCTTTCCATGGGGAAATTCCTGCTGGTGCCACCCTGAGCTCCCCTGGCCCAGCCTGAGGCCGTTCCCTCTGCTCCTGTCCCTGTTCCCTGGGAGCAGAGCCCGACCCCCCCGGCTGTCCCCTCCTGGCAGGAGCTGTGCAGAGCCACAAGGGCCCCCTGAGCCTCCTTTGCTCCAGGGTGCTGAGGGACAAATAAAAACCACCTTGCAAATTGTGGTTTTGTCCCTTTGAGCATTGTGTCAAAAGAAATTTTAAGATCTTAAAAACCACAAACGACTTGAGGAATATGTGCTGGAGCCTGCCTTGGGAAGCCACCAAACCCCCCTGCCTGGATCACCTGGAGCTGGCCTGGACAGAGCCCTGATTCAGCAGCCTGGCACTGCCAAAGCTCTCAAAGTGATAAAATCAGATTTTTCTCCCTCCCTCCTATATCTATTATTTTTCCTAATTTGAATTTATTAGTGAAATTAAACCCAGCACAGCTGAGGGGTCGGTACCTTCCTGGGGAAGGGCTGCAGATGCAGAAGATGCAGATGATGCAGATGAGGGCCCCGATGATACAGATGATGCAGATGATGCAGATGCTGCTGATGATGAAGATGCTGAAGATGATGAAGATGATGCAGATGAAGTTGGTGCTGCAGCAGCTGCCTCACACCCCATCCCTGCACTGGACCTGACTCCAGGAGCATCAGGACTTTCCTGGGAAAGGAATCTCCCCTCCAAAGCTCGTTCAACTGAGGCAGTGTGAGGGCAGCTGTAAAAGCTGACAGCTTTATATCCACCTTTTAAAGACAGGACAGAAGAGTTCCTCAGCCACTCCAATCAATTTTTGCCTTTTTTTGTGCATGAAGAGTTCTGGATAAATTGCATCGAGGTGTTTTAAACTGCTGAATAGCTCCAGGTGAATTTTACAGGTGTCAGCTGCTGTCTATAAACTGTCCAAGAGTCCTATAAAAGGCTGGGAAACAAGAGCAAAATTAGGAGATAAATCTATCACTTCAGAAATAAATAAACAAGTAAAATGTATTTGCAGTGTTACTTTTTCAGCAGATCACTGGCATGGAGCATTGCAGGTCACAAACACCTTTTGGCACTGCTAATAATCAGGATGCACTAATGAATTAATGGAAATATCACCCAAATTTTTGCTTTCTTGGGTTTGTGATGTCACCCTGGCCAGCTTCACTTCTGTGATGATGCACTGAGCATAAGGATTTATTTTCTTAGTTTATTTCATGTTTAAATTTCACAGCTATTACGCTACAATAAAAGCAATAAATAATAAATAAGCTCTTACCAACATCACACATAATTTCTGGAAGTCCAACAGATAAAAATCTGAGCCTTATAAAATCTGATCACCTGACTGTGAACTAAATTCAAGCAGCAAAACACAGATTTTGCGTGCTAGAAATGCAGCAGGAAAACAGATTGTGGGTGCAATTCCACCCAAAAGAAAGCAGACAAAATAAAATCCATTATTTAGTGAGTTCAAACCATACCTGGGCAGGTCTCTGAGGCGCTGACACCTGGGATCCCTCATTTTACCTCAAAAGAAACCCAGGCCTGCATCGGTTTTTATCCCATTTCCCTCTTTATTTGTGTCCAGCCAAAGTTCATTTCTTCATGAAGCTGCTCGAACAGGATTTCCAGCCCTGTCCATGATTTGTGGGTGACGAGACAGGAGCTGGATGGAAGGAAACACCTTTGGGACAGTGGGATCCACCCGGGCTCCTCTGCTGTGGGATTTGCCTGCAGAACGTGCTGGGGATCCGGCAGGGAAGGGCTGAGCTCTCCGAGCCCCGGGAGAGCCCTGACAGGTCCATGCTGGGATGAGGAGCAGGAGCAGGGACAGGAGGGATTTCCTCAGCAGTGCCCTCGTTTGGGTGGACACGGTGGGGTCCGGAGGGAGCTGTCCCTCCCTGGCCCTGGGCTTGGAACTGGAGGATCCTGAAGGTGCTTCCCAAGCCAAACCAGTCTGTGATCCCGTGATTGATTCCAGGATATAAACTTCCCAAAACCCTTCTCCAATTTCCATTCTCGTGCCAAGAGCTCACAATCAATTCTCCCACACGGGCACACCTCCGTGTCCTGTTGGATATTAAGACACCTCTGGCTGCAAGCCAGCATTTCATATAATATTTAATATTTCATTTCCTATTTCATTTCCTATTTCATTCCTCAGGAATATTCACAATATTTTACCTGGTGACTTCTTTTTTTCATACTTCACGTGCGGCTCAATGGGAGCTGAGTTACTCAACTCAGTTACAGGCTCGGAAAAAACCGGTTTATATTTATTATTCTCATCTTTTGCCAGGACAGGGACACGGGAAGTGCCGTAATTGAAGCAGATAACTCCGACTTTCTCTCCCTGCGAGCGCATTGTCATGCACATACATCTTAATTAGATCATTTGCCTCGTGAAAAGGAAGCATTTTTGTGCCGCGGTGTCGCAGATAATTTCCAGCCGAGTCCGCCGGTGGAGTTCTCCGCTAGCAACATTTCAATTCGATATTCTTCCGGCTGCTGTTTGTTTTTCCCGAGCGCTCCCGTTCGCCTCCCCCATCCCACCTGTGTCCAGCCGCAGGTGGCGGCACTTTGGCACCGGCACTCAGGCCTGGAGGCGGACATTCGCTGTGGCCGCTGCTTTCCCCTGGAATTCCCGGGAATCCGAGGGGAATCGCCGCGTTCCCGCACGCCTGACAGCCCAACCAGGGCTGCGATTTTGGCTGTGGTGTCCCTGCTGGGAGCTGCTGTCGCGTTCTCCCTTGAACTGGTGCTCGCACAAGGAGTGACCTCGCACCCCACTCCGAGCCCGACAGGTCCTGGGGGAAGGGGCAGCGCTCCTGTCACTGTCCCCTTACACCCCTGACACTTCCACTAAAGCGTTTAACCCCAGCTCTGGTGGCTCTAAGGGCTGCAGCACAGCCAACCTTTCTTTTCCAGCAGCACAAGCACGTGAAAAATATAGGAATGGTTTGAAATGTTTAAAAAGTGGATTGGTGACAGAAGGAGAGGGGCACGGGTAATCTCCGAGCCTTACAGCTCTTCTGAGGGGTGTAACAAAAACAGGGGGGGAAGGGGAAGGTTTTGGGGAGAGCATCCCCTGCAGCCTCGGGAACATCACGTGGCTCTGGAGGAATCTGCTTGATAAATATTTCGTGGACGCGGATTTGTCTCAAAAGGACACTGTGAAGTCTCGAAAGGACACTGGGAGTAGCTGTGAATGGAAGCAAGTTCGCGCTGAGTTCCAGCTGAACATTTGCGGGGAGGTTGGGCTGGGCAGAGTCTGCGGTGCTCGGGCCTGGAGCACCCGGCTCTCCCTGGCTCTGCCTCCTGGTTTCATCCCTGCTGACTCCACAGAGCCCACAGAGGCATTTCATCCTTTCCAGTCAGGAGCACTTTTTAAAATGTGCGCATTTCCCACGATTTTCCAGGCATTTATACCAACGGAACGGCCCAACCCATGCACTCAGGATATTGTAAAGCAATTAAAGTCCAAATCCCTCAGTTACCCACGGGACCTTCTAAGACCCTTTTGGATGATTCCTGCTGGCTCCCCAGACCTCAGGGCCGGTCTCCCCGCCCCAGACCGGGCACGGAACCCCTTCCCCAAGCCCTGGGCATGGAGCTGCTCCATCCCTGCGCCGGGGATGCCCCGGGACACTGCGGAGGAGGAGCAGAGCTGTGCTGACTTTCTAGGGCTAACCCCGACTTTCCCCACCTGCAGCACATCTGGGCAGCTGTTTCCCAGGGCCTCAAGCAGCAGCTGAGCTTGTCCGTGGCTGAGACAGCAGAAATAAGCCCGTGAGGTTGCCCTGGCCAGAGGCAGCTCTGTGGGGGTCACCTGCGCACGGGGCAGCCTTGCCCGCGGTCCCCGCCCGCCCCACACGCGGCTCTGACACCCTCCGAACATCCAGCTCCTGCCCCGCCGCCTGCAGCCTCCCTCCTCCCGCAGCTGCCAAAACCCTTCCCTGTGCAAATTAAACCCAAAGCAGAGAGTAGCTGCCGTCAGAACAAACCCGGGGGTGAATGTTCCCTGAATTTATAACCGAGGCCAACACTGATGGGTTTATTTTTTGTAAACGTAGCTCCAGTCCTAACCCCGGGCTTCACTTCCCTGCAGGAATCTGCTTGACTTGGAAACCNTACAGGGAACTGTTTTTTTTTTTTTTTTTTTTTTTTTTTTTTTCTAAATACCTTCACATCTTCTGGCTGCACATCCCTCACAGAGCTGCTGGAGCTCTAGGAAGTATCCGTGATAGCGGAGAGCTCGCTGAAGATCTCAGCAGTTATCCCTCCTCGAGGATTAACCAATGCTGCGGGAGTTCCTGGGCTAAACTGGGAGAGGGAGGGGAAGGAAGAGCAGAAATAAACAAAATAAAACCTCTCGCAGCCAGTCGCGTTCTTCGCGCATCGCCCGCGCTTCAAATCAAAGCGCAAAGCAGCCGGGAAGTTCTGGGAGCCCGGTACCGCCCCAGTATGGTCCGGGAGGTGGGCGCTGGGCACGGGCTCGGCGCGGAGAGGGGAATTAAAGGAGTTGGGAAGATGTGAGCGGCGCCGCGGCGGCAGGAGCGGTGAGTTCCCACCGGGACATTCCCCGCGGGACAAACTGTTGCGTTTCTGGAGCGCTTCTCTGCGCGGCCGCGGGGCCGGGCGGTCGCTGCGCGGGCCGGGGCGCGGGGCGGCCCCGCGGGATGCGGAGGGGAATCCGCGTTGTCCCGGGACGGAGCGGCCCCGCGGGTGCGCGGCGGGGCCGGGACGGGCCGAGGTCGGGGTTCCCCCACCCCCCGCGCTCCCCCCGGGGCC
>VWZP01001455.1:75376-77884 GCA_013396995.1 Dicaeum eximium | reverse complement strand
AAAAAAAAAAAAAAGAAAGAGGTGACCGTGGGCTGAATTTCTGCAAACTGTTAATTCCGAGCCGCTTCAGGCACGAGAAAAATGGGCAGCAGGAGGAGGGCGATATTTGTCATGCTAAATGTAATTATTTATCGTTACTTGCAGGAGCCAAACAATGAAAAAACTAACAATGGGATTCATTATAAACTTCAGTTATTGTATAGCAACGGTAAGTTGTCGTTCTCTCATTTTTGAGCGTCCGTGTGCCGCAGAAAAGTCTGATTTTCCTTCCGAGGCCTTTTTTTGGGGGGGGAGCAGGGGGATAAAGGATATAAAGATTTCGAGATTAAAATTACACGCGTGTAAACACGGCTCTTTCCTTGGCATATAAGGAAAACAAAACATAAAGGATCGATAAGTCAATGGTACTTCACATGATTAACCGGTTGGGCTTGAAGTGGAAAGTAAAAAAGGGGATCGATGGCTGCTCGGGCACAGCTGCACTTTTAAGGGACTTTTTTTTTTGAGTTTTGGGAATTGATGGCAATTGTTGGGATGGGGTGAGCGGGCAGAGCGGAGCCCGGCGCGGCCGTGCCGCTTCCTCGGGCGCGGAAAACGCGCGGGGGCCGCTCAGCGCCAGCGCCCGGGGTCCCGCGTGTGCCCCGGGGCCGTGGGGCCGCAGCGAGCCCGGCCGGGGGGGGCTGGCTCGGCCACGGGCTCAACGCGACTCCGGCACCCGCTGGTTCCTGCCTGATTTCCAGCATTATTCTTTTTTTTTTTTTAAATATTTTGAATTTTCTCGCGAAGCCGGCGCGGGGCCGATCCCTGCCCGCTGCGGTTAATTGCCTGACCTCATCCTTTCCTTGTGGGACTGGGGGGGTTCGCTCCCGAAATCCTGATCGGAATTTTGCCTGTGCTTTCCCTCCGCAGGAGTCAGGACAGAGCAGGACCTGTACGTTCGGCTAATAGACTCCATGACCAAACAGGTGAGAAAGTTTATGCTTTTCTTGCCACGCGAGTTCCTAAGTTTGTATTTTGCCCTTGCTCGGAGAGGTGGGGGGCGAGCAAACCGGCGGAGGGCGCCTACTTTTAATTTACCTGAGCGAGTAAATCAGGGAGCTGCTGACTGAGATCCCGATTACCGGAGGATATTTGGGAAAGCGAAAACGGTGCGTTGCTGCTTTTCGAGGCAGCGTTGAGATCATTCAGTGGTGTGTGTGGCATCGAGAACAACGTCATGGGAACAGATGTTTGATGTAATTAATTTAGCGAGGGAGAAAGGAAAAGGAAAAAAAAAATCCCACCGAGTTACCCAGATTTATTTTTAAATGCACTTTTCCCCCATCTGTAACTTTTTTTTTTTTTGGCGATATTTTTCCTCGGTGAGGAAAGGGCAGCCCCTTCCCCACACTCCAAAACTGGCCGGGATTAGTCCTTTTTCTTTTATAACGTGACTATCCAGCAACGCGAGACGTTTATTTGGATTTAAAAGTTAAATGTGCTGAGGTGAAAAGTCATCTTGTTCTCCTCTAGTCCATATTCACCTCTCAGCCCCCCATCTCCATAATTCAAACTCCATGCTCCAGGGGTCACTCAAACCCGTCCATTTCCCTGAGATCAGCTTCTGTTTCTTCCTCAAACCTCTGTCATACCTTGTAAATAACATAATTACAAGCAGTTCCTTATTAAATTATTTAACCTGTCTTGGTCAACTTTTCCGATGATAACTACGTGTTATCAGCGTTGCACCACAGCAATTACAGACGCAGAGCTTGGGATTTAATCAACTTTATTTATTTTTTCATTATTTTTAATTTTTTTTTTCCGGAGAGACAATTCACGACTTTTTTTTTTTTTTTTTTCCTTTTTTAAGAATTACTATTTATTAAAAATCTTTTGGGGAAATAGGGAGGAAGGTGAGAACGGGGAATATTTTCCAGTGTTCTGGAAATCAGATCCCAGCGATGGAAATTAAAACCATTCCCGCAATCTGCCGGGCTGTAACACGGCTGCCTGTTCTGCACTGCCGGCCGAGGCCAGCCTGCCCACATCCATTATTTTTTGGGAACTTTGCAGCCCCCGAGGCAGGGGCAGGAGAGTCCCGCGGGTCAGGGTGGGCCCCGCGCAAGCTGCGCACACGGCCGCGCTCCCACCCCGCAGAAACTTTCTGCTTCTGCTGCCTAAAGCCGCGTTGGGTGTAAAATCCTCCAGGAGTAAAACAGTGGGATTTCCTCCCGGAGAAAAGCAGAGCTGACAGGCCAAGTACAATTACTCTGACAAAGACGGAGGCGTCGTACCCTTCAATAATTATTTCGCTGGGTTACAGAGCAGCCTTTTAAACTCCGGAGCGCTCTCGAGTTGACAATGTGGGTTTATTTCCTTTGTATACAGCAGCTAAATGTTTTCGGAAATCGCTGTAGTGGTGTAATTAAGAGGCTGGCAGAGGCAGCTCTAAGTTTCGTTAGCGCCGAATAAAGGAGCAGAGAGGATGCATTTGAAGTGCACTTTTATTGTCCATTTCGGCTCGTA
>VWZP01001455.1:62876-70376 GCA_013396995.1 Dicaeum eximium | reverse complement strand
TAGCATGAGAAGAGATAAAAAAAAAATCAGAAAACATTTGGTTAATGGGTTTATCATGTTTATTTGAATAAGGAAGATTGAAACTCCATTTATGCCTAGCATAAATGCTTTAGTGATCTTAATTATTGATGAAAAATCTGCTGTGCTTCTAAATTTAAAGATAGGACAATTTTATGGCAATTTTAATCACCTTCTGCATTAGGAATTTTCAAGATTTGGGCTTTATGGGGATGGCATGGATTTTAGCCTCCTAAAGAGAGTTGTCACTTCTCATGTCAGAGAATCTGGAGCTCGGCAGAGGCCGGGGCAGCCTCTCCAGCCGGGTTTTTGAAGGACTGTGGGATGTGGTGTCTGCTCCGAGCAAATGGCAGCAAAGCTAGGAGGGAAGTGTGGCCGGGAGGAAGCTCCAGAGGAGCCCTGGAACCGCTGGGGTGGATTTGAAATCCCCAATATTTACGTTCGCTCGACCCATGTGCTCGGAGCCTGGTGCCTAAATTTGTTGTCAGGGTTGGATTTCAGGCTTGCGTTTCCCTCTTGAGCATCACAGAACAACCTTTCCCCATCACATTTGGGGGTCAATTTACAGTTTCCCATAGGAAGTGGAGTCGCTCGGGTAGTTGGCTTAAAAAAAAAAAAAGATTTATATCCAATATGCTTCACTAGATCCTTTTGTCCTTTGGATACATTTAGCAGCTTTTGACCAGATAAGGCATATTTGTCCTCAGGATATGAACCAATAATTCAATCCTGAATTGAGATCTATGGCCACCCATTTCTTCCAGCCCACACTAGGCGACTCCATGGTAGTTGGAATTATGCGCTGGGATTAAAAAAACCCAAAAAAAAGAAGGAAAAAAAAACCCTTGTGCAGCTCAGGAGTAATAATTTATTAGCAGTGCTGATATTTTAAATAAACTTGTGTAATTCTATGTTTGAATCCTGCAGTGGGCTGGAAATGTAAAAGCCAAACCCGAGGCCTTGGAAGCGGTTTTCGGTGTCAGGAGCCTCCACGACCTTTTAATTCACTGGGAATTTTTATTTACGTCGCCTGGTTGTTTCTCACGGAGCATGGCTGAGCGGGGAGGCTTTTATTACTGTACACATTTAAGTATCTGCTGGCATTTCGGGGCTGTTCCTCCAGCACAGTACCTCACGTGTTAAAGAACAAACCCACCGTAAATTGCAGCGCAGTCAGTAAAAAGATGCCACAGAAAAAGTGTCCCTGGGAAATTAGATTGACCCAAAGAAAAGCAAATAAAAGAAAGGAAAAGGCCCATATTTTCTTTGCGGTGTTGCTGAAAAGGATGGGAGTATCATTTTCATAGTGGAATAATGTTTTCTGGGAAAACACAAAAGCAGATGTTCCTCATTAGGAACACCCATTGTCTACATATCACAACTATGAACAGATAAATCTCTCCTATTTCACCCATACATTCCAAGGCCTGTAAATGATTACAGGATGCCGCTGCAACTGCTAAACCAAAACCACACTCTGGGCTAGAAATGTTCCTCCGTGCCACCAGCAGATATTTCGCTGGGGAGGGATGGAAATTCCTGCTCGGAGCCAGACCCTTGAGTTTTTTGCTGTTTCCCCAGGGGTGTCCCTGTGGCCGGGGTCAGGCTGGTGGTGCTGGGTGACAGTGGCACTGTGTGACAGTGGCACTGGGTGCTGGTGGCGCTGGGTGTCTGTGGGGATGGGTGCTGGTGGCGCTGGGTCCTGGTGGCACTGGGTGCTGGTGGTGCTGGGTCTTGGTGGCACTGGGTGCTGGTAGCTCTGGGTGCCTGTGGGGATGGGTGCTGGTGGCTCTGGGTGCCGGTGGCTCTGTGTGCTGGTGGCACTGGGTGACAATGGTGCTGGGTGACAGTGGCACTGCGTGCTGGTGGCGCTGGGTGCTGGTGGCTCTGGGTGATGGTGGCACTGAGTGCTGGTGGCACTGGGTGACAGTGGCTCTGCGTGCTGGTGGCTCTGGGTGATNGTGACAGCAGCTCTGGGTGCTGGTGGCGCTAGGTGACAGCAGCTCTGGGTGACAGTGGCGCTGGGTGACAGCAGCTCTGGGTGCTGGTGGCGCTGGGTGCCGGTGGCGCTGGGTGACAGCAGCTCTGGGTGACAGTGGCGCTGGGTGACGGCGGCGCTGGGTGACAGCAGCTCTGGGTGACAGTGGCGCTGGGTGACGGTGGTGCTGGGAGGCCGGGCCGGGAGCGCTGGCGGAGCATGGCAGCGCCTGCTCGGCAGAGGGTTTCCAGATGGCACCATCACGGCCCTACTGCTCGCTGGCATCTCCGTGGGCAGTAAATACCCCCCTCCCCAATAAATCTGGCATTATTCTATAGAGTTTAGGAGACTTATCATTCCAAGTGTGTCCTACTTTCCTGTATGGAAGCCAGACATCTGCTTATCCCATTTCTTTCATATGGAGTTTGGAATAGCTGCAGTTTGGGGGAATAAAAAGTTTTGTCATATTTAACAGCTGTTACAAAATTTCAATCCCGTAGGCTCTTAAAATACCTTTTGCCTGACCTCAGATTTGGGAGATAATTGACATTGCTGGTAGCCACCCCCCTTAACCTTTTCCTGGCTGTAATTTCAGATTATTTTCCCTAAACGACTTGGCTGTTCANTTCCCTCCACGACGTGTGTGTTTCTCGTTTTTTTTTTTTTTTTTTTTTTTTTTTTTTTTTTTTTTTTTTTTACTACCGGCTCACCGGTGCAGCGCTTTAATTCCTCCCTACTCCAAGTTTACACCTTCGACAGGGTGGCGGCGGCGGCTGGAGGGCGAGGGGGTTTTTTTTTTCGTCAGCAGCGTTTCCTTTCACTTCCCGTCACAAAGGTGAGAGCCGCTGACCTTTGCTGGCAGTCCCGGCCGCTGAATTATTCATGTGATTGACTTTTTGTCAGTGCACACAGTTGTGCTCTGGGACATTTTATTCATTTACCTCATTTAAAGCGCCTTTCTGCACCTGTTCAAGTATTAATATCATGTAATTTGGGCCTAATGCCGATTTTGCTGAACACTCATTATATTTTTTATTAGCTATATTTCCAAACGATTATGTATGATTATTACCAAGCCTTACAAACAGCAATGGGTTATTCCCTAGACCTTTACATCTTCTTGTCAGGTTGTTTTCAGAAGCAAGGAGGATAAACATTTGACCAGTCCCAATGTTTTTATTCCTACTCCATATCCAACCAGAGAACTTAAAGCTTTTTCCCTTATGGCTTTGCGAAAGCATGATTAAATCCAACTCTGCAGAAGCTGTACAAATGCCAGCATTTATAAGGTCAACGCTTTTGTTAAAAATGCTATGTAAATGAGGATCTGCAAAAAGGGACATTAAATAAAATTAAATTCATTGTCTTCTTTAATGTCATTTACATTTTGGCTAAGCCTGGCCTGTCAAGGAGGATTTTTAAAATAATTTTAATTACACATCATTTAGGGATCCAAGGTTTTCTATTCAGTAGCATTTGGATAACCTGCAAAATGGTGACTGTTTATTAACTTCTTAAATGACAACTTGTCATTTCATCTGCATAATGCAATGAAAACAGAGCAGTTTGGTGTCATTTTTTTTTTTTAAATTCTTATTTTTCTTTAAGATGTGCACCAAACTGCTGGAAGAACAGACCTTAAAATAGCTCAGCTGCTCTTTTGCTTTCAGCATCCTATTGGCGCTACCAAGTTCAGAGTATATTAAAAAATTACGACTTTCCTGGGTAACCAGTTCTGGAAAAAATTGCCATCAGGAACCTGACATTGATTTTTTTTCTCCTTAAGAAGGTGGTTTATTGTAGATTAATGGGTTTAGCTGCGAGGGATCTGTTTGCAGACAGGGGCAGCTGGATTGGGGTTTGAGGCGTGCAGGTATGAGCACCTCTCACCTGTTCAAAAGAGGACACGGCACACGCCTGGGCTTTGAATAAACATAAAAACAGAGCAAAAAAAGGCAAATCAAGCCATCTCTGTAACTCAGCCCCTCCGAGCTCCCCCACACCCCAGAACCAGCACTTTGGACGTGCTTCCTTCTCCCTTTTGCTTTCTTTCCCTCGGGTCATCTGAGTCGCAGCATTTACATCGCTCCAGTGTAATCCCATCTCCTAACGGGAGCACAACCCGCAGCCCAGGAAATTGTGGGAATACCTGGGATGCTGGGATGCGCTGGGGGACGGCCTCCAGAGCGTTGTTCCCCAGGAAATCCCAAACGTGCTGGGTGAGACTCCTGCACTGCTTCCCCCCCACCCCATCTAATACTTGATTATTTGGAGCCCAAAGCATTGCACGGCTCTGGGAGGAGGGAATAATAAAATCCTGTGCTTTTGTGAGAGAGGAAAAGGGGGGGAAGGGATTTAAGCAAAGCTGTCAAAAACTATACTCCAGGAGGGACCCTGATACAAACCATCCCGGGCTTCTGCTGCAGCCTTATCAGGTGAAAAGCAAAGATACTGCCAGAGCCTGTAATTTTGTTAGGATGCCTTTGATGAATTGGATTAGGTTATGGAAAAATCTTTCAAACTCCGAGTTCTGGTACGTGAGCTTCCAGGAAGTAAATAATTACTCTCAGACAGCAGATAATTAAAAAAAACAACCTGTGAAACACAGAGTGGTAGAAATGGGTTTAATAAGGCTCCGTTGCTAACGCAGAGAGATTTCGGGGGGCCGGGGGTAGGAGCAGCCCCGGTGTTGGGTTACTCGCAGGGCTGAGGAGGGAGCGCTTTGCCGGGCTGGAGGAGGTGGAAATTCCAAGCTGGGAGGATGGAAATTGTCACCGGGGATGCCAGGGGGTGATTGACATGCGGGGCGAGGGGAAGGGGACGCGGGAGCTCAACCTGCGCTTGGCAGCCCCGGCGGAGCTCAGGAAAATGAGAGCCATTCACGCGGGTCCCGCTGCCAGGCGAGCAGCTCCGCTGGCTTGTTTATCTTAACAGCAAATCTCGCAAAAACGGTTGTGGTCAAACCTGTACAACACAACCTTATACTGGCATTATTAATGCCCTGTTAAAATAAAGATGTAACTGGGGGAAAAAAAAAAAAAGCTGGAGCTGGGGAATTTTACAGGCTGAGGGGCACTCTGGGCTTTACGAGATGTGAGTTTGCTGTTAACTGTTTTGGTTCTTTAATGTTTTAAGCCGAGGAAAACTTGCTGGTTCCTTGGTGTATCAGCTCAGCTCTAACAGAAAATAGCTGGCTCTGTTCTGGGTTTTATTTTGCTATTGAACAAACTCTCCTTATTTCTCCAAGATGGAAAATATCCAGAGTGTAAACAGCATTTGTTTGGGAGAAAGGAAAGGTGTTTGCTCCACAGGGTTTGGAGGTTTCCAGGTAGCGGGGCTGGAGGCAAATTAAATTTAAAAAAACCCAAAACCTAATAAATAATAACAATAGTGATTAAAAAATTCTGTCATACTCCGAGCAAAATAAAAGTTTCACAGCCAGCAAAACGACACAGAGCCCACGGTGGCGTGGCACCCGTGCCAGGGGCGCGGGGAGCAAACTGCAGCATCTGCGCGTGGTGGCCGCGGCAGCGGCGAGGATAGCGCCGTGTTTTCCCAATAATTCACTAGGAAATGAGTTTAACATGTGTGGAAAGGAAGGGGCTTACATTTGTGTTGTTGTAAGACATGTAGCATAGGCCCAGCTAGCGGAAGGAGTCGGCTCCAGCTTGTCTCTCGTGAAAGACGAAACACGGTTACACATCTGGTGAGAAAGAGCAGTTCATTTGCCCAGACAGCTCGCTCTGCAGCCGCTGAAAGGAGCTATTTTGACAGAAACAAAGCCATGGGGGCTGGGGCAAGCGATTAGCGGGATCCTGCTCGCTCAAAAACTCCTTGGCCTTAATGATAAAGAAATAGAAAAGGAAATAAAGAAACCTGGCCTAAGCCTCCAGCAGTGTTTAAGGAGGCTTTGGGAAAGTAGCAATACAAACAAGGGCTTCCATGTCAAATTCCCGCTGCACTTGGTAAAAGTTTCTAAGGAAAAAAGCGCTGGAAGAACAGCAGAACAAAAATTAACCTGGAAGCTGAAGGAGTTATTAAAAAGCAAAGGTCCAGCCTCGCATCTGGGACAAGCTCATTTTCCTGAGACATGTGCAGGAGAAGAAGTTAATTTGACAGCATGGAGGGTGTGGTGCTCTCATTTAAAAGGTGGATTCACCACTGAAATCTTCACCACACACTTGGTTTGCTCCCTGGCCCCGTGGCTGCACAGAACCTTCAGTTTAGTTATAAAGCAAACAACGAGCCCTATCAAAAACCCCAATCTGGACAAAAAAAATCCCAATCCTCTCGTTGAAGAGAGGTTATTAATGCACAAAGGAGAGATGTGAGTGCTCTTTCTTTTGAATAACAACCAATAAAATTGAATTGGTCTTGGTATTGTGTGGATTGTCAGGAATGCTCTTTACCAATCCAAATTTGATTAGGATTTCCTCTTTATGTTTGTGCAGTTCTTCTGTGCTTCACGAGATGCTGGTGGGCAGCGAGCTGCCTGTGCTAATCCAAACAGGCTTATTAAGCCATGGAGGGATCCATCAGGGGCACTGCACTGGGGCTGTCCTGTTGGAAACAAACACTTCAGTAGCTGGAGGTACAAAGAGATTTAGGGAGCGATCCCAGAGTTCTGCTCCAGCCTCCCACCACTTCCCAGGGTGGTCGTGCCTGGATGTCTGCTGGTCCCTGGGCTCCACAGGGGTGAAGGAAAGTCAATTATAGGAAAAAGCACCACCAAAACTTTGAGTCTTTCCATTGGAGGTGGATTTTAGACCTGGGAAGATGTCCTGGCTTGGGTAGTGCCTGCTCTCTGTGAATTATGCCATCAATACTTCTAGAGATTACTTTTCTCTCTTTCTTTTTTTTTTTTTTAATACTATAATCCTGAATAACTCTGGGTTTGGTGTGGGAGTTTCCTGCTTCCACTACTTCCAGAAATCCAAGGACAATTTTACCTTCTTTGATTTGTAGCCACCTTGAGTTTTTGTCCGGGTTTTGTTCCTACATTCCCATCCTCTGTGTATCCAGGTGCTGGAACAGATCCATCTTTTCTTTAGCAGCATTAACTCCTGGAGTTTCCTTCAGCACCCTCCTTTTTAGTGACTGACTGCTGTAATTTTATCTGTGTCTGTTTTCCAAACCACATAACTTGGAAATAATGGAGTTTCAGATGTAAAAACCAGAATGATTATAAATAATTAGAAGTTAGATTGAGCTACAGTATAAAACGAAACTAATTGTGCTCTGTGCAGTTGTTTGGTTTGGGGTTTTCTTTTTTTTCTTTTGGTTTAATAAATTAAACTACAAATTTTCTTAATTGCCAAACAAAATGTTAGGCCAGCTTTAACCAGTCCTGACAGTAAAACACAACATAAAACCTGCTGAGAGTTATATGTGGTATTTAATAAGAGACAGAGTAATGCAAGGGTTTTTATGGTTAAGTATGAATTCACACCCACAGCATTTGTTTCGCATTAGAAAAGGTTTGTAAATCAGATCAATATGCTTGG